>SPNW01000061.1:0-53493 GCA_004918325.1 Wallemia hederae
CCTAACCCTAACCCTAACCCTAACCTAACCCTAACCCTAACCTAACCCCACCCTGGAAAGCATTGGCCTGCGTTATCTGGTGATCCTGGCTGGCAGCCAAGCCAGCTCTGGCTATACTGACAGTGAGCGTTGACATATGCGCCAATACTGCTAATCTCCTGCTAGTCTACAAATCAATTCCGGCATACTCCCGTTACACAAGGTCGCAGCTGTCGCATTCACGTCTCTACGCCAGATTAAAGGTAGGTGACGATGCTGACGTCCTGCGGTGGTTTTGTTCAGTGTTCTGTGTGGGGCTTTGGGACTCTCAACAGTCTCATACAAGCTGCATGGCTCTGTCGACATCTGCACTTTTCAATGGTGCGTTGCAAGTCGAGCGCAAGTCGAGCATGAGCGCAGCTTTGGATGATTAGGATCACTCTTGCATTTCAGGATGTGTTGGAACAGCGCGAGCGTCCGGGTATTCCCTCAAAGGCGCTTTGCAAGTATCAGCGGCCGCAGTTGCGACTTGATGGCAAACAATTTGCGTATGCTTACGCGGAAGTAGCTCTCTTCCACTGCGTCATTCTGGTCGGTTGAGGTTACTTTGGCAGCTAGAGCAAATTGAGGGGTATACGCGTTGATATCTGCTTTTTGATGGGGATCGTGAAGGCGATCTTCATCGATATTGTACGAAAGGCAAACGCAATGGCATCGTGATGCTTTTGTATACGCGTGCGTTGTAAGCGTAATTCATGACAGCCTTAAAAGAATGATGTGCTCGTGCCTGTAATACCATCCTGGTGATACACTGTATTGTCAGAGTCACCATCGCTGACTACGGAAGCAGCTGCTTGTTAGTACGGCTTCAGCGCTGACCTTCTTGAACGTTAACGTATTTTGAAAACAAACACTCTTCTCGTTTGTGACATTAACGGTAGCAGTGCAAGATCGATTACAGCTTACAAGCAACGAATGAACTTACTGATTATCTCTTTGCTTATTTGGACTCGGCGTTGCTCTGATCAAGGTCTGTACGTGAGGATTTGCGTGCTTATTGGCGAATGTAAGACCGCTGAAAGGGTAAGTTAGAGCTTGTATGGGTTATAAACAGACTCTGTTACCTCCGTGGCTTAAGCTAAGCTCATTTCTGTGGTCTTGTAAGTCTCGTAAAAATGCAAATGACATCCTGTTAACAAGCGGTTTTGGACTCGGAGTACAGCTAAAATGACATTTAAAAATATACTTAGATTAGACTAAGAAGCATACTGTGGGATGTATACGGCTTACAAATACGATTCCGGCTTTTTCTGGCCTTGCACCACCTGCGTCATCTGAAACGGGATGCAAAGAACGCATCTCAGGGGTCGACAAACGCCAGCAGGGCGGCACGAAAGGGAAGCAAGCTTTGATTAGAAACGCTGAAGCTATAAGGTGGCCCTATCGTCCAATCACCGCAATTCTATCAGAGATGCATGTCAAATTTGCAGCTTCGAATTGAAGACTGAGCAACTTTGAGACGCTCATAAGCTTCGTCGTAGTTTGGCGTATATCTAAGCTGTCACACTGCTCATAATGTTACACCATTCGTCATGTCACAGCAAGTCTCGCTTATAGTACAATGTATGCAATTAGTTGGCGCCAAACAACTGTCTACTCGTCATCATCATCATCAGAGTCTATAACTCTCCTCCGCTTGGATGTGCTTTTAGCCTGAACATTGGTATCAGCTTGATCGCCATCGTCAACGACGTCATTAGCCGTCTCGCTAGCAACAGGCTCTTCGTTATCTTGAACCTCCTCTGCGCTTGCCGGAATGCCATCGTCATCATCATCATCATCTTGCTGTCCTGTTTGCTTCTTCCGATCAGCCTCCTCCTCCTTTGCCTTCCTCCATCTCGCCACCAGAGAAAGCGACTCTTCTGGGACCTCTGCGGTCGCAGCTGCTTTGTCAGCCCGCGCACGCAGGGCCTGCTCCTTCTTGTAGAAGTCCCGCAGGGAGTCTTCATCTGCACAGTGTCAGATAAGACGTAGGCGTTCAAATGATTATACACACCCTCATCACTGTCCTCGATAAATTTGGCTGACAGATAAGCCTGTGCTTGCTCTTGACGTGCAGTGGGTTCTGGAGGCTCTCCGTCGCTGCGTCTTCTGCGCGGACGAGGACGCTTCTTGGAGGTCCGTGTACGCTGAGCGCCGTCAGGGAACTCAGGATCAATTGGCTGCGAAGCATTTGTCAGGATTGCTACGAGCTGTTGCTGTCAACTCACAGGTCTATCTTCGTCGTCATCAGACAGACCAGTCCGTTTGTCCACTTCAGGTTCGATCGCGGCGCTCTTGCGCGTGTGCGACCGCATTGGGAACAGCGCTTCGACGTAGATCATCGGGTTCTCGGAAGCTGCCTTGAAGAACTTCCTCAACACAAACTCGATGAGCTTCATCAGGTCCTTGTATGGACCAGTGTGGTAGTTGACAGCTGACTTGATGACTTGGTCCTGCACAACTCTGAAAGTGTTAAGTATCGACACCTAGCCATTGTTAGCGAAGTTAAGGAGCAGTAAAACACCCACCTTGTAGAACAGCTCTTCACCCTCTGCTCGCACCGCCTGCCTGTAGAGGAGATTCACAACATGTTTGAGCTGATCGGTGCTGTGGAAATCCAAGTGCCGTTCGAGGTAGGTGAGGCAAGTCTTGACGATACTCTCTGTCGCGAATCTGCGCTCGTAACTTGCGAAGACAAATTTGTGCTCAGCAACTGATGGTGTATCACGCTGTGCTTCGGCTTCTTCTTCGGCAGTTGTCTGCATGTTAGGCTCGCTGGCTTGGACAATGTCAGTGGCAATAAACAAGCCGAAATTACCCACAATCTCCGTTGCGATGCCTCGACGATTTGCGCTTCCGCACGAACATGTACGCTTTGCTCTTGCTAAAGCGCTCCAGCATGCGCAGGAAGGTGTACGCGAGATGCACAATAGATTCCAGAAACCTGGAACCGTCAGGACGACAATTGAGTGAACCATCACCACTCACTTCACACTCTGGTCCTTATAACGCCCCATAACCATGACCACGACGTCCATCACGTTTCCGTTGTAGTAAAGCTTGTCCTGGAGGACCTCTGCTACTTCCACGATGGCCGGTGCTTGCGTGCAGTTGACCATTTCGTCGACCAACGTCAGCTGAGCAATGTCAGATGGAACCAGCGCTGTGGAGTCGACTCACTATCTGTATCAGACAATTGATAGCACAGTGCAGTTCTTTCCAGGACGGAGGCTGAGGCGTCTTAGTGTGACTCAACAGAACGGCGAGCACGTACCTTGTCGTCGATCGTCAGTGCCATACGCGCAGAGACATACCCGACTGTCGTTGTATCCACCATGCAACTAACACACCCGAATGCCTCCTCGGCTTCTGCTTCTGGCACTTTTGTAGAGTCTTTGGAGCGCCACTTGACATTGAAGAACTGGAGGAAGAAGGCAGACAGAGAGAACCACCTGGCTTTATCGGTCTCGCGAATCTTTGGTCTCTCCATCCTGAAGTCCTTGAGAAGGGTTGTGAAGAAGGCTGAAGTGGTTGAGTTCCGCGATCTGCTTCAAACAAGGATGGCTTACTATCGTAAGATGTTTTGAGGAACAGCTCAGCGAGTTCTTTGAGATGCTTCCTTGCAGAGGTGCTGAGGAGGGTTTCGCCTGAGTTGTCCTGGGTCTGTTAGGCGCAAAAGAGATGAGTTATGCTTTGCACCTACCTGATCCTTGGCCCTTTTGAAGACTTTCTTCTTTCCAATATCCATACTCTGATCTCCAGTGGCTGTGATGGCTGACTGCCGCGACTGTACGAATCGATTGCTTCCAGACAGCACGCTGACTGTCGTTCCAAACCTGCTGTGTCTGGATGTGTTAGTACGTCCATTGAGACGTTTCTGCTTGTTTTCGATCTGCAACATGTTTGAAAGACCAGCTGAGGAAGCCTGTACGTCATCAGAATAGAGTCTTGAAGAGTATGACGCGACCAACCTTGGCTGGGTCGAGCGTGAGCTCATCGGCTCTGACGCCTCTGAAGAGAAAGTGGAAGATTTCGAGCACGACCACGTTGTACGCGATGAGTTCGCGCTGATCAGAGGATGAAGCGAGGGTGTTGAAGAGGGAGAGGATTTCGAAGGAGTGCATCTGGTCAATAAGCTCTGATTGCACGCCTGCGTGAGCATCATTGTCCTTGATGGCGAGAATATTGCGAAAAGTGTGCAAAATGAGTGCTACAACTTGGTCGTCGCGCTGAGTGCGCTCACTGAGGGAGTGTTAGATGGTGCGTATGTGGGTGTTAAACACACTTACAGTCTCGATTTGGCCAAGCGTGGCAGGAGTAAATCGAGCAAATGCTGCAAGGACTTGCTTTTGACGATCGCCAGCTTGTACGATTGCTGCGCGTGTATGAAGGAGGTATACTCGAAATTGGCCACCTTATCCTCTTCCTCACGATCGACGAGCTCTTTGAATTCCTCCTCGATCGAGATTGGCCAGGTTAAACACGATATCAGATCAGTCGCGGCGAGCGCTATACGGTCACCGGCGTTTCCCCTGCTGACTGAGAGCGCTAGAATTGGCAGCAGATCGTTCGTGAGTACGTTAGACTCGTGTAGGATACGCGCTACTGTGCGATTTGGATCGTCGTCGTCCTTGCGCCAGAACTTTTTCAAATCCTTCAAGCAGCCTGTATAGAGATTTAATAGCGCTTACGTATCCTCATATAACCCACCCAAGCACTCATCTCCGAGCTTGTACTCCTGCGCGACGCTGCCATCTCCGAGCTTAGTGGCTTCGAGACCGCCAACAGCGGAGATTCTAGAAATAATAGGCTCCCTATAAAGCTCCCGCAAATCAATTTCAATTCCTTCTCCGTCACTTTCGATTTCTGACATGACGGCGCGTTATCAAGAGGAGAATGCGCGCGCGTCTCTTAATGACCAACTTCCATGAGCCAATCTCAGCCAGCTTCAACGATCCACTCGAGCGACTGCCATTCGAATTGTGGGAGGTGATAGCGGGTTTTGCAAGCGTCGTGGACGCGTCATCTGCGCAAAAGCTCTCGCTGCTCAATCGCAATTGGAGAGTGATGCTATTGGAAATGCACGAGCCATGGAGCAGCGTTATAGTGGATAGGACAGCGCCACGCGATTTATCTTGCAAGTGCTTCAGTGAATGGCTCATTTTGATGCAATCGCGAGCTAAATCGCGTATAAAGCGCGTAGAATGGATCACTGATAATTCTGACGAGAGTATTACTTCCTGTCTCGATATGCTTCACGGCGGTGGTGATCCTATGCACGCTGTCTCGCTCAAGGGACTCGACGGACCAATGAAAACGCGCGGTTTCAAGTTCAGGCCGCCTCCAACGACGTCTTTGGCGGTATTTGTGGATACGCCTAGCGCGTCTGACTATTTTGATCCTGACGAGGTTATCCTCCTTCACACCACGGGTTTGGAGTGTCTGCAGCTCGTCAACACTTTCCCAAACCTTCTTCCGGCGTCTTGCAGCCTCAAGCATCTCTCGATGCACTTCACTAAGACTTTCTTGGATATTGGAGCAGTGCAGAACTTTGTCGCTGATCACAAAGAGCTCGTGTCGCTGACAATCATTAATCTCAAGCAGGACATTGCTGCGAATAAAGTGGTCACGCTGCCGCATTTACAGTATCTTGAACTAATCAACGCTGGCACACTCAAGTATGCCATTAACGCGCCGAATGCTCACTCAGTCACAATCCACGACTAATTGTATACCACTCTGCATAGTATACCTGCTACACATGCATACACTTATTAATACAATCACAGAGACTTCACTTCCGCTCTCTTCTTCTCCTCGATCACTTTCCTGTCTATAACCTCTTTTCGCTTCACGCCTGCCTCAACTGATATACCAGCGAAGACTGTGGCAGCGCCAGCCCACTGGCCGGGCGCCAGCTCGTGTCCGTATATGAACACACTCAACAGCATCGTGAAGAGCTTCCTCGTGAGCGTGATGGTGACCAAAGCGAGCGATCCGAAGTGCTCGAGAGTCTCGAAAATAAAAAGCTGACCGAGTGCGCCGCAGACAGCGTACAGACCAATGTCTTTGAGGACTTGCGGGTGCGTCTTGACAAAGTTGATAGCTGCGTACAGCTCAGGTGCTGACGCCTCAGTCTTATTGATGAGGGGTATCGCAGGAATGGCGACAGACATGGCTGTGGAGGTGACGGCAGAGGAGGCCAAGTTCATCCAGAACATCATCTGGGTACCGTTGATGGTGTGGCGGTGGAAAAGCGCGTCTTGGCTGCTGTTGACGAGACCGTCGAGGATGAGATTGGCGAGGAGCAGCGAAAGCCCGAACGAGCTGTCTGTCTGTGAAGACGCCTTGCTTGTGCGCTTGAGTAGCGTGAACATGGAGATGCCAGTGGTGACGAGCAGCACGACAGCGTACTTGTAAGGCGCGAATTTCTTCCTGTAGATCAAAACATTCATGAGCATGACCTGGGCAGTGAGTGGGTGCGAACACTACGTAAAGTAGCACCCACTGGAACAAGCTTGCAGGACTTTGCGAGCACCATCGTCGGGTAGCTGATGTGTTTGAGAGAGGTGAAACCCAAAACCTGGGCTATAGCCTGGAGAACGGCGACACGGGCGATTCCAGTGAGCATCCGACGGGTATCACGTCCAGACAGCGCCAGGAGCTGAGCCATAGGCTGTCCCGGCTGTTTGCGGATGTTGAGGTATGCGAAGGCAGCGAGCGCGGATGCGAGGGACTGCGCGGTGTTGAGGAAGAGAGAGGATCTGAAGAAGACGCGCTCGCTGTTGGATGCGATGTACGCGGTCGTTGACACTGCGCTGCTGCTTCAGTGACGTCGTCTGCCAGCGCAGTACTCACGCTTTTCCTGCACTAGCGCCCATAAAAGAAAGCAGGCGTATACGCCAGAGACGCAAATACTTGAATTTATTAGAAATTTCCTTAAATTTCCTAACCACTCACGCTAATCGAACGAGAGTCATGGCCGGCAACTAAGAAGACGCATCTCTGACATCATCACTCTCTTTCATCTACCGCCATGTCCAAAAAATTCGCAGATAAGGACAGCACAAGGAATGTGCGCAATCTGTGCATAGCGGGTCACGTAGACCACGGAAAGGTGGGCTTGGATAATTCCCTATAAATTGTATAGTGGCTGCAGCTGACACAATCCCAGACGGCGTACGCGGATAGCTTACTAGCAGCGAATAATATTATTTCATCCAGAATGGCTGGAAAGCTGCGCTTCCTGGATAGCAGAGAAGACGAGCAGCAGCGCGGTATCACGATGGAGTCCTCGGCAGTCAGTCTGGGTTTTAAGCTGCTTAGAGCTGGCGAGGACGGTCAGGCTAAGGCGGTGGACTACATGATAAACATGATCGACACTCCCGGCCACGTCGATTTCTCCTCGGAAGTGTCCACAGCCGCCAGACTCTGCGACGGCGTACTCATCATGGTAGACGCCGTAGAGGGCGTATGCACTCAGACCATATCCGTATTGCAGCAGGCGTATGCTGACAGGCTGCGTCCGATTCTCGTTATCAACAAAATGGACAGACTTATCACTGAGCTGCAATTGGCCCCCTCAGAGGCTTATCATCACTTGGCGCAGCTGGTAGAAGCCGTCAATGCCGTCATTGGTTCCTTTTTCGCGTCCGATAAGCTCGCAGACGACTATAGGTGGCGCGAGCTCTCGGAGCAGCAAAGAGGCGCATTCGAGGAGCGCAGCGATGATGACCTCTACTTCTCCCCAGAGAAGGGCAATGTTCTTTTCGCTTCTGCTGCCGATGGCTGGGCTTTCAGAGTATCAAAATTTGCGCAAATCTACGCCAGCAAGCTCGGTTGCAAAGAAGACGTGCTCAGCAAATGCCTTTGGGGTGACTACTACTTTGATGCCAAAACGAAGCGCATTATCGGCAAGAAAGCAGCTGGTTCACGCCCGCTCAAGCCCCTCTTTGTGCAGTTCATCCTCGATAACATTTGGGCTGCATACGACGCCATACATATGAACCACGATATGGAGAAAGTCAACAAGATCATCAGCGCACTCAATATTAAAGTGCACCCTCGCGAACTCAAGACTAGAGACACCAAGACGCTTCTCTTTGCCGTTTTCACTGCCTGGCTACCACTCGCTTCTGCCACCTTCTCAGCAGTCGTCGACGTTGTGCCGCCACCCTCGCAGGCACAGGCGCTGCGTCTCCCGAAGATGCTCAGACCTCTCGAGCCACATCCATCACCAGAACCTCAAAACGACGTCGAGAAGGCAATGTTCGCTAGTGTGTCTGACAACGCTCCAGTAATTACGTACGTCAGCAAGATGTTCGCGGTGCCGCTCGGCGACCTCCCAGAGAACAGGCGTCGTGGTCTCACTGCAGAGGAGATGCGTGAGCGCGGTAGAGAGTCGAGAGAGAAGGCTGCAGCGGTATCGGCTGCCTTGGGCGCAACAGGAATGGCAGGAGCTGAGGAGGTCCCGTTAGAGGAGGCAGCCAAGCGCCAGGAGGAAAAGAAGGCAGAGGAGGCGGAGAAGCAGACGGAAGAGGCAGAGGAGGTCGTGGAAGAGGCAATGATAGGCTTTGCGCGTATCTATAGCGGCACGATGCGAGTTAACAGCACACTCAAGTGTCTCTTGCCAAAGTACAACCCGGAGCTGCCGCCATCTGATCCACACAACGCAAAGTACACACAAGACGTCTCAGTCAAGAGCCTCTACATGATGATGGGCAGAGACTTGGTTCCTGTCACTGAAGTGCCTGCTGGTAACGTCTTCGCGATAGGCGGTCTGGACGGCGTTGTTCTGCGCAACGCGACTATCATTTCAGGTGACAGCGACGACTGCTTTATCAACTTAGCAAGCGTCGTCAATGCGATTGCACCCATCGTCAGAGTCGCATTAGAGCCTGGCTATGCCGCAGACATGAGCAAGCTTATCAACGGCATGAAACTGCTCAACCAAGCAGATCCATGTGTGGAGGTGCTGCAGCAGGAGACTGGTGAGCATGTCATTCTGACTGCTGGTGAGTTGCACTTGGAGCGCTGTCTCAAGGATCTTCGAGAGAGATTCGCTAGATGCGACATCACCTCTTCCAAACCGATAGTGCCGTTCAGAGAAACAGCAGTGAAGGGCCAAGATATGGCACCTCCAAAGACTAAGGACGCGGCGAGAGGAACGATACATGGCTCGTCACATAACGACGTCGTCACATTCACCGTGCGAGCAGCACCGCTCCCAAAAACCATCACCGATTATCTCATATCGAATCAGGTGTCTATACAGAAGATGTTGGGTGTCTCGTTCGACAAGAAGCAGGATGACGATGATATTGCAATTGAGGATAACACAACAACCCTCGAATCTCAGGACACGTACAAGCCTGCAGCCGTGCTATGGGAAGAGCTCGACAAGCTGTTCGGCGAGTGTGGCTACGATTGGAAAAATGTTGTCAACAGCATCGTCGCATTTGGTCCAAAGCGCGTGGGCGCGAATGTGCTCATCGACAGATGTGAGAACAGGAGCTTGAGGCACAAGACACAGGTGGATGATAGATGGCAGAAGATGATAGACGAGGGTATAGAGAATGGGTTCCAGATTGCAACGAATCAGGGACCGCTGTGTGCTGAGCCGATGGTGGGCATGGCGTACTTCTTGGAGAGAGTCAGCATCGAAGACAAGGATGGATTAGAGTGTGGGTTGACTTGCTCATGTTGATCGTAGACGCATACTAACTAAAAAAAATGTGCAGCCAACACTTCGCAAGTTACAGGATCGCTCATTTCAGCATCGAGGGACGCAGTGCGCAACAGCATGCTCGACTGGTCACCTCGGCTGATGCTTGCGGAGTACTCATGCGACATACAAGCGTCGACTGAGGTGCTCGGAAAGGTGTACGGCGTAGTATCGAGAAGGAGAGGTCGCATTGTGGCAGAAGAGATGAAGGAGGGTACTACCTTCTTCACCGTCAAATCGCGGTTGCCTGTTGTTGAGTCTTTCGGATTCGCGGACGAGATCCGTAAGCGCACTTCGGGCGCTGCGTCGCCGCAACTCATCTTCGCTGGCTTCGAAGTCTTTGATATCGATCCGTTCTGGGTTCCCTCTACTGAAGAGGAGCTCGAAGATCTTGGTACATTGGCTGAACGCGAGAATGTGGCTAAGAAGTATATGGACGGTGTGCGTGAACGGAAGGGAATGTTTGTAGAGCGCAAGATCGTCGCCGAAGCTGAAAAGCAGCGTACTTTGAAGAAGTGATTTCTGAGTAATAAATGCATTTTTATAGATGAAATAGTCTATCGTTGTGACGTCGCTTTGTGTCTCCAATATGGGTGAAATTGCATTTAAAAATTATTTTATTTTATCAACCACATTTAAATAGAGTATCACGCCAATTTTCCCTTCCCTTCCGCGCCGCCATCTCGTCATGCACCTTATCGTTCGACGGTGATGGCATCTTCAGAGATAGCGCCTGAAAATTACGAAGATCGTTATTTGGAAGCAGACGACAGCGACGACGACACCAGCGTTACAGGCTCTAGCGAAGAGGGAAACGTTCCCGATTTTGGCTTCGATTCTGGCTCGTCTGGCTCTGAGTACAACGTGGACGACGAGGCGGAGGAGAGCGACAGCGGCAACGAAGGCGGAGGCGACAAGACAGACGCAGCAGCCAGCAAAGTCTCCAAAATGGGCGTTTCAGATTCGCAGGAAGAAGCAGAAGGCGAGGATTTTGAGTGCGTCGATTAGCCAGCTGAATAAGGCAAGTAGCTGACACACCTCAGTAAGCTAGTGAACGCGCTCAATTACTCGGAAACGGCTCCGAGTGGTAACGTCGCCGCGAAGGAGTGGGAGAAGTCCATCGAGGAGGAAATGATGGACTTTGACGACATCCAGGACGAATTGAGAGGCGCTTCAGGCGTAGGCAGGCGCAGAAGGAAGCTTAAAGATCGCAGCCAAGTTCTTCCGCCTGAAATCCGTGATCTGATCGGCCAGGCCAACATGCACTATGTTCTGGAGGAGTTCGACGACGCACTCAAGAAAATCGAGGAGGTGCTCAAGACATTCCCAGAAGCTAAATCTGCCTGGGTACTGGCAGCGTCCATCAAGTCCGATCTTCAGGACTACAGTACCGCTCTACGTCTGAGGGTTATCGCAGCGCTGATCCCGCCCTTGGATGCAGAAGTCTGGAAAGAGCTCGCTACAGAGTCGAGAGCACAGGGCGCGACGCAGCAGGCCATCTACTGCCTAAGCCAGGCTGTCAAAGTGAATAACCAGGACTATGATGCAATCTGGGACAGAGCATTTCTCTACAAGCAGCTCGGTCTGTACAGGCATGCCGCAAAGGGCTATCGCAGCATTATAAACGTCTTTAACCACGATCCGAGCGTCTTGGCTGAGCTCATCCCTCTGCTCCTGAATCTCGGCAAGTACAAGGAAGTCAACAGGCTGTTGACCGATGCATGGGAGTACCACCAAGAGAACTTCCCTGAAGGTGGTACAGGCCCTGAGCAGCAGTTTGGTATGATTCACCTAAAGGACCTCGTTACTGCCAAATTCATGCTCGGAGAATTCGATGAGGCCATCGATGTAATCAAACAATCTACAAGATGGCTCCAGGGTCGCAGCCAGGACAGCTTCTGGGATCTTCTGCACGATGACAGAGAGTATGACGAGCAGAGGTTTGAACGCGCTGGCGATCACCGCATTGAGTTTGGCATGGGCGTCAACCCCCTTGATCACGACATGCGAACCTATCTTGGCCAGGCTAGATTGGAGAAGGGAGATAAGGAGGAAGCTAAGGTGGGTGTCAGTGTGAGATGCGCGCCTATCTAATGACTCTCGACAGCACCACTTCAATATCATTCTCAACCTCGATATGGTGACTTACTCTCCTCTGTACGGTGAAATCGGCAACGCGTATATCAAGCATGGAATGTACACAGAAGCCATGGATGTCTTCAAGAGGTTGGAAGAGAACGAGGCTGTAAGTGTACCTCAATCAGTACTGTCAATCTCACACCTTCTTCTAGACCTGTCTTCCGTCCACCTACAGGAACATGGCTGTCTGTAACAAGGCTTTGGGAAATCTGGACATGGCCGAGCAGCTGTTTGAGCATGGTGGGTATGAGTAGCTGCTCAATTAACAGTCTATTTACGCACCACAGTCTGTACACTCGAGCCAGACAACATGGACGTCACCATGCAGCTTGCAGAGACGTACGAAGTCATGGGCAAGAGAGAGAAGGCTTTGGCAACCATATCGAAGATCTTGTACAGGAGCAAGGAGACGACCAAGTCATCTAGGAAGTCTCAAGGATCTGAATTAGCGGGTACGCCCAGCAACAAAGCATCCTTGCTGATGGAAAGCTACTTTAAGAAAGCTCCAGGTATGAAGACGCTCGATGGAGAGGATCGCAGAACGATGAAGGAGATGGCAATGAGAGTGGAAGGGGACAGGGAGGAGGAGATGCGAAGCAATTGGGACAAGATTCGTGACCTGGATGAGCACTTCGATCTCTACAATCGAGAAGTTGTGGACACTTGGCTCGATGCGGCAAGGGAGGTGCTCAACGCATACAGACAGACGGTGCAGCTGTTCCCTAAGAACAGATCGCAGAAGTTCAGGGGTGTGATTGCCCCTACCAAGATACCAGCTAGTGGTCGTAAGCCTAAGGAAGTGGACGCGCAGAGACAGCTCGACGAAGATGCTCGTGCCATTGCAACGCGTCTTGAGCGAGCACTCGTCGATCAGCAGCATGTTCCGTCAGCTCAGGAGGAGGATGTACAGCACTTCCGTCACATTCATTTCGATGACTGGGTGAATCTGACGTTGAAATTTGCCATCGTCAGCACCAAGTACTCTAATCACAAAGAGGCGGACGAGGTGCTCAAGCATATGTGCGCGTCTAACGCTCTTCAGTTGCCAGAACGTCAGCTGGCGCTCAAGTACTGCAGGCTGGCTTGTGCATCGATGGCTAAGGATGCAGGCACAGTGGTCGAAGCTTCGAGAGATATCATGTTCGAAGATCAGTTCAATCCAGATGGCTTGCGCGTGTTCAGCACCTATCTCGGCAGGAGCTCACATGGATTGAACGGCTTTACAGATGTCAACCTTCAAAAATTCATGCTCAGAGAGGTTAAGATGTTTGACACGATGGCGTCAGGAACAGGATTTAAGATTAGCAATAGGAAGCATCGACTGGCTACAACAGTAGAGCGCGACGATGTCGAAGCAGAAGTCGCAGAGGCGTGGCGGTACCGTACAGAGATGGGATTACCAGTGCCGACTGAACAGAATCCGTACTATCTGGCATTCTATGGACAGATCATGCTAGCGGCAAAGTCAGCGCAGACTGCAATCTACTATCTTTTGCGCGCGTACGAGCTTGAACCCAATGACTACATGATTTGCTTGTCTTTGACATGCGCCTATCTCTATAGAGCGTTCCAGAGACAGTCAGATAACAGACACCACCAAATAGGACAAGCTGCGGCTTTCCTGAATCGCTACAGACAGCTGAGAGGGGAGTGCGACGAGGTTGAGTTCAATTATGGCAGATTTTTCCATCAGCTGGGCTTGTTAAGCATTGCGAGGACGCACTACAATAAGGTACTAGATGCACAAGACGCAGAGCACACCATTGAAGCTGCGTACAATTTGTGGTTGATATATTATGCTACAAATGCTCATGGGCCGATGAAGATGATGTCGGAGAAGTACTTGAGACCCGGCAAGTTTAAAAAGAGTGATATACTTGTATAATATGCAGATTGTAATTTATTGATTGAGTGATTCTGGGAGAGGTGCTTCCTTTGAGTTTGTATCGTATGCGAGTGGAGGAATTGGAGTTTGAGGTACGGGTGCGACGAGAGGAGTGGAGCCGGGAGCCAATGCGCTGCTTTGCAAAAGAAGCCCAGGAATCCCTTCTGTTGGTTTTTGAGGCCAGTCGCCGCGAGTTGGGCGCATCTTATCGAGAATGCGCTTTGGGGGTTTGGCAGCGAGGAGCCACTCAGGGATTTCTTTGCCTTCTCTCCAAAGCTTCCCCGAGATTATCCGTGCCTTGTCCTGGAGATCGACGTGGCTTCGCTTGCCCAGCGACTGGTCTATGTCGCCGTTCTTGCCGTGCCTATTCCTGATGTACGCCCACGGCGGCTGTCCTTTAAGCGTAGTGTAGTATAGCTGCAGGTAGTGCTCCAGCAGCTGTGTCTCCTCCTGCGACCACGGCTTCTTCTTCACGCCTTTTGGCCCGGGATTCTTCTTCACGCGGAGCGGACCGGGCTGCGGCTGCGGCGGCTGCTTGCTGAGCTCCTTGGTGTAGCTGAGCAGCTCGTCCAGAATCTTGAACTCATCAGTCATGGACGTCCAACGAGAACCTTGGACATGTACATCATCACCAACGTATCGAGCAATTTAAATTTTAATGACGAAATACTGCAGATTAGCGTCAACGATCTTTACTTGGTCTCCGTGTCTCCCACCGCGCTCTTCATCTCCTCCGCGGCGCACAAGACGGTGCTCGCAAAGGCGGTGAGAGATGACAGCGAGATTGACAGGTGGGGTTATAATACAGGCTTCAGGCTATCCACCGATAGTCATATCGTCGTCGTAGCTACCGATTTGGGCTATCTCTTGGTGTACCGGCTCTCGCACACCGCCAACAGCGTCTACAAGTACGTGAACCAAATGAGCCTCACCAACACCTTCAAGCTGCATCCTAATATCAAGGAGCACCAGCTACGTTTGCACAAATGCTACAAAATCGTAGACGACATCGTGTCGTTCGACATCACATACAACGACATCATCATCGCTACCAACAACTTCATTAAGACGATATCAATCGATAAGAGCGTCACTGAATTCGCCTATCGCGAGTTGGATTGGCTTAGGAATCTGTCGCCTATCACCCACATCACCTTCTCCTCTCATTTCAACTCTTTCATTTTCATCAGCCAGGATGGCCATGCTTACTACGTGCACTTTGATGGCCGCTGGCGAGGTCACTGCGTTCATGCCCCTCCAAAACAGGCGACAGTGTCTGCCTTCAATGAACAGTTCTCATTTATTTCAATCGGCTTTGTGGATGGCCAGGTGATAAATTACTCACTACGCCCTCCCAATCAGCCACCAATCCGGTCCCACACTCACTCCGAAAAGCCTTCAGTAGGCAGCGTGCACGAGTTGAGGTGGACACATGATGGATATGCCCTGGCCATAGCTTACGACAAGGCGTGGAGCATTAAGTCGGTCTATGGAAGGGTACTGGTACCCGCATCAGACGATCTGCTCTCCTTTATACCCAATTCTTCGCAGCGCATCAACAAATTTCAAGATAGACATGTCTGGGGATCATCCAACATCTGCTGGGGTGCACAGTCCCTTGAGTTATACCTATTATCGAAGCAATCAGACCAATCGCATCAAATATTCTCCATACCATTCGCAAAGTCTGCAGTGGCGACGCAGCATTCACCGGACAATACTCGCTATGCATTTCTGCAAATGAGCGACAAGCTGCTGGTGTACAGAGGAGCAGACCAGTCGGACTTGTCGGTGATAAACCCTGAGTCTGACGTATGGGAGTCAATCAAAATACCTCTCGCGTATCTCGCAACACAGAGTCCAATTCGGTACTCCTCCATCAGCTCAGACGGCAAATTTATTGCAGTTGCCGGCCAAACTGGGCTTGCGCATTACTCGACAAAGTCTCAGCACTGGAAGCTGTTCGGCAGCGAGGTTGACGAGCAGAGCTTCAGCGTGTCGGGTGGTATGGTTTGGTTCAACCATATACTTATCGCTAGTGTCGTCACAGAGACGGGCGAGAACCAAGTGCGCTTGTATTCGAGAGATCAGGAGCTGTCCAGTCGACTACTACTGCACACCGAGACTATACCCTCACGTATTCTGCTCACGTCGCTGTTCGAGAATGCTTTGCTGGTGTTCACTGCAGACAACACCATTCACCATTTCCTCATCACCCCCACGCAAGACACCGTCGCGCTGACGTTGGCCAATATTATCAGCTTCCAGGGCGTCGTCAGCAACCCGGCGAGAGTGAGAGGCATGTCGTGGATGATACCGCCCTCGCAACGCAAGCTGGGCGACCCAGCTGACGACCTGACTGTCGCCACCATCATCTTTCTTATTGACGGCAAACTGGTTTTGCTGAGGCCAAGAAGGGTGGGTTTGTTCTTTTACGTAGCGTTAAACTAACAAGCTCAATAGATTGCACACGATCAAGTGAAATACGACATGCAAGTGCTGTCTGATGGAATAGAGTTCTACTGGACGCATCTGAGCGGCATTGGTGCACTCGAAAACAGTCTGTGGGGCGTCGACGGCGGTGGGATCAGGCTGTGGCTGGACGCGCTCACTCTCACGCATTCGGAACGCGAGAAGGCGAGGAATGCAGAAAGCTCTACACTGGAAATCGTCAAAGAGAGCGTGCGCATCGAGCTGGACTTCTACCCGCTTTCTGTGCTGATGGACAAGGGTATCTTGATTGGAGTAGACCACGAGGCTAGTCTGAGAGGCAGTCTGCCCTTCGTTATATATAGAATACACACAAATGTGAGTAGTTGGCGTTGTTGTCTTCCTTGTTGTTCCCTTTTATCTAACAACGACTACTTAGACGCATCTCTTCTTGCACCACACCATCCGCTTCTACCTCACAAGGGGGCTGCTGAAGGAGGCTGTTCGGTTTGCGAACAACTACAGCGACCTGGTGTACTTCCCGCACACGCTCGAAATACTGCTACACTCAGTGCTGGAAGAAGAGGCAGACAATGAGCAGTCGAATGTTCTGCTGCCACTGGTCGTCGATTTCCTAGACCACTGGGAATGTGCGCTGCAAGTCGTGGTAGGGTGTGCGCGCAAGACGGAGATGAGTCGCTGGACGTACTTGTTTGATATTGTAGGTGCACCGCGGGAGCTGTTTGAAAAATGCCTCAAGACGCACCAACTCAAGACTGCGAGTAGCTATTTGTTGGTGCTGCACCACCTCGAGCAGCTGGAGGGCACGGACGATGCGTTCCGGCTACTGCACAAGGCTCTGATAGAGGGTGATCTCGTGCTCTCGAAAGAGATAATTAGATTCCTGCACACAATCGACCCCAGTGGACTGTACATGCAGAAGACAATGGGACTGATAGAGTCCCTCGCGAGCACACTCCCCGAGTCGGGTAATCACATTTCGCCGAATGGTCTCAGTCAGCTCGATGAGGAAGACGAGGAGTACACCAAGACGAGTCTGTCGCTCGAGCGGTCCTACTCGGCTCGCCGGAGGGAAGGACTGGGGATCACGCTGGAGGAGGAGTGAGAGTGGACACATGTATAGACCCATACTTTAGTGTAAACTTACTTGTAATTAATTCTGCGCGTATTCTAGATTGTCTGTGTTGTTTTTAGATGTGTTGGAGTTGCGTACACGCTGACATCATCTGAAAAATGCTTGATAAGCGACGACCATCATGTCGATTAAGAGAGCATCTTCGTATTCATACTCGCAGCTCAAGAAGCTCGTCTACGGACCTGGCAGTCTCGCGCAGCTGCCCAAGCTGTTAGAGATTGTCGGCGGCACCCGCGCCATGATTATCTGCGGGAAGAGCATCAACAAGACCGACATACCATTGCGCGTGAAGGGGCTACTCGGTGATAGAGTGGTAGAGCACTATAGCTCGATGCGCGAACATTCGCCTATTGACGATATCGAAAGTGTATTGGAGACAGTGCGTCGCAACAAGATCGACATTCTGATAGCAATTGGCGGCGGCAGTAGCATCGATGCAGCTAAAACGATAGTACATTTCCACAAAAGCGACAGCGAGCAACGTAAAGGGCTTGAAAGTGTTGCGATACCGACGACGCTCTCAGCGGCAGAATACACGATGGTAAGCGATATACTTCTTCTATGACGCAAATCATTAAAGCGCCGTTTTAGTACGCCGGGTACACATCCCGCGAGGGTCACAAAACGGGTGTCGCATCAGAAGACATGCCGCCGATCGGAGTGATTCTGGATGCTGAGCTGACGACACACACGCCACAGGAGCTGTGGCTGAGTAGTGGCGTGCGCGCACTAGACCATGCCATCGAGACGCTGTACAGGTGAGTAGACGACGTAGCTTCTGCAATTCACAATCAGTAACACTCCACACCCCACGCAGACCCAACGCGGCGTATCATCTGCGCAGAATGGCACTGGTGGCGATCAAGGATCTCTTCGCGCTGCTTCCGTATAGCAAGACATATCCAGAGGACATAGATGCGCGTCAGAAGCTACAGCTCGTGTCGTACATGTCTCTCTTCCCTGACAGCATGCCCGTGGCTGATTTGAGACCTTTTGGGCCATCGCACACGCTCGGGAGGAAGATCGGCTCGACGTATGGCGTACCCCATGGCATCACGAGCTGCATCACCTTGAGCACCGTCGTCAGACTGTATCAGGAGCATAACGGGGATAGGGACGTGCAAGAGAGGTTGAAAGAGGCTGCTGCGATCACAGGCAGGAGTGGTGACTTGGCAACGCAGATTTACCAGCTGATCACTGAGCTCAACCTCAATAAAACGCTCAACGATTATGGTATACCCGTCACAGAAGCGGAGAAGATCGCCGCGAACAGTCTGAAAGGACTCGGGGACGTTGGGTTCACTGAGCAGGATATTGGTAAGATGCTTGCAGCACGCATGTGAATGAACAATGAATATACAATGTAATGCATGCATGTTATAACTGAGCAGATTTGCTACTGAATAAGATTAGAGAGTACCACGAGCGCGTTCTCGCACAAGGCAACGAGCACCTTATTGCTGCTGAAGTACGCGACGCCTAACAAAGCGCCTCTGTCGTGTCCGCCTACTTGTACGACAGACTGGTCTGCGCTCACGCTGTCTTGCGCGCACTGGCGATAGATGAAGGCGTTGCCTGCGCCCTCCTTTTTCCCACCTTCGAAGACGACGACGAGTGAGTTGGTGAGATGGTACGCGAAGCGGAGATCGCGTTTAGAGGCCATGACGAATGGCAGAGCTGGGAATGTGTCGGTGTGCGCTAGACTGCCATCGAGGAGTGCGCCAGAGAGGGAGAGGTCGTGTGCGATGACGAGAGATGCTGGGAGTGGAGGATGGGAAGGCAGCGGTGTGGAGAGGAGTTGATGTGGTGAGTATTGATGTATATCGTTGACATCTTTAAAGCATGCAACTACTGTCGTCTTGCCTACGTTGCTGTCCACCGCGTCGTCAATCTCGCCCTTGGCTAGCGACGGCACGTCTAGGCCGCCAGGACGGAGTTGCGGTTCTTGAGTTGAGCCGTCGCCGTCCTGTGTGTATTTCTCCATGCTTTGCAGCGCACTGTCGAGATGCTCTTTCGACATTGTCTCATCAACGACCCCGAATGCTGGCGTGTACGACTCGTCGAAGAGGTCGACCCAGCGGTGAGGCTTCTTCTTGGCAAGCTCGATTTCGATAAGTGAGAGCTGGCGGTTGAGTGACCACGTGCTGCTCTCAGCGTCGACGGTCGTGTACAGAGGCGCGAAGTCTGCGTGCAGCGTCGGTATCTTGATCTGATGCGCGTGTATCACTGGAGCGTAGCTTGCCTTGTCGCCGATGTGGTCGAGCTTGACTGTAACGTAAACCGTGTCGTCATCCTGCGACCAGCCGTACTGCGCTGGTGGAGAGTGGTGGTGGGTTGCTGCAGAAGCATCATCTTCTTCAAGGTTTCTGCTTTCGCTTTCACTCTTCTCGCCCACCTTCTCTTCTGATATCGCACTGCCGTCGTTGCGCACCCTTTCAAACCCAGAAGCAGAGCCGAGGATCCACTCATCCTCGACGCGCTGCACTAAGTGGGGGTGGTCGAGCGAGCGCAGTCTCCATACTATGGCGTCGTTGAGCGATTCACCTGTGTTGCTCATATCTACAGCTATTAGATCGAACTGCGTGCGTTTTGTGATGTCTTGGCTGTCGAATCTGATTGCAGCTGACAGAATGAGCTGGTTGAGTGATGGGATGTACTTGTGGATAAAGAATGGGCACAATTTGGAGTCATGAGTGAGCTCCTTTACGGTGCTGTCGATGAATAGTCTACCGCTGCCATCTGACAGCGCCCACCGAGACTGATCCAAGCTGGCTGCTGAGGGCGTGTCGAACGGAGAGTCAGGATTGAGCAAGGATGGGAAAGGGAAAAGAAGGGAGTATTTTGGGGTGAGTGACTGCTTATCAAGTCAGCCATAATCACCGTGTAAAGGCATTTCTCCCACCTCATCTAGATCAGCGACGAACGCAGAGAGATCACCGTCTCGTCTACCGAAAAATAGCGTCTGCATGTCATTGTAATCGCTGATGAATAAATCATTCACTGCGACCCGCTTTGCGAATTCCTTGTAACCCAAGTGCGAGTCAATCTTATCGATGATGAGGGAATCTGGCAATGCGAAAGCGTTATTGATGACATTATGATTCAACTTTAATTTGTAATTCTCGAAATTTGGTTTAAGTTTGCTGCTATCAATGGCAAGTGATGAAGTAGATGATGATGGCATGACGTAAAGAAGAAGTCTACAATAAATTGCTCAATTTCAGCGGAAATCTTTAAATTCTTCACCATCCCAGCTAAGGAACTGTCCTGAGAGTTCTCTGTTGACGTCCTTGAGTGCCAGATTAGCGTACACCTTGGCTGTATCCTGCGGCTTGACGAGTTTGCCTTGCTGGTGGAGGTCTACGAACTTCTTGTGCAACTCCGGTGGCATGTGCGACTCACCGAGGTTGCGAATATCCTCTTGCATGCCTGTATCGACGACGCCTGGACGAATAGCGAGAGTGATGACGTCCTTTTCCTCATTGGAGAGTGTCGTAGCGAGTGCGTTCATAGCAGCTTTGCTGGCATTGTACGCAGACCACGCCGCGTATCCGCCGGTCGCTGCGCCAGAGCTGACGAGGAGAATTTTACCTCTGGATTCTCTCAAGTGCGGCAACGCGAGTTGGATGGTATGGTATAATGAAACGCAGTTGACGTTCATAGCTTCTGTCACTTTGGACACGTCCACTTCAGCGACTCTGCCAATTGGGTCGATGATGCCATGGTTGAGAATGATGGTGGTCAGTTTACCGTATGTCTTTGTGGCTGTTTCGACTGCTTGTTTTGATGTGTCCCTGTTAGTGACATCACCCAAGATCACTCTGAGGTTGTCTGCGTAAGATTGTTGCAGCTGCTTGAGCTCATCGGTGAGCGAACGGGACACGGTAACCACAGAAGCGTGTGAGGTGAGCAGTGAGCGCACTATCTCTAAGCCAATGCCTCTAGAGGCGCCAGTAACGATGGTTACAGTAGCAGACATGGTCGTTGTTCTCGTTTAAGAGTTACAATGACCACATCGCACCCGAAACCAGTGGTATGGTTCGATATCGACAACTGCCTGTACGGGCGCAGTGCTATGATTAGTGAGATGATGTCGGATAAGATTGCCAACTATTTCCTCCGTTTGGGGCTGAGCCAAGGTGGGTGGAGTGGTGGCCATACACGTAACAGAACGCAGCTGATGCGCAATTGACAGAGGAAGCGACGCGGTTGCATAAGGAATACTACCTGCGATATGGATTAGCTATTCGCGGTAAGTTCTGACGTCGGTCCAACGTTTGTAGTCGCTTATACCATACCCAAGGACTGGTGGAGAATCATAAAGTGGATCCATTAGACTACGATAAGAACTGCGACGCTAGTCTGCCATTGGAGGAGGTCCTCAAGCCAGACGTGTCATTACGTAATTTATTGTCTGATATCGATAGATCGAGGTTCAGAGTAATGGCGCTGACTAACGCGTACAAGACTCACGCGTATCGCGTACTCAAATTGCTGCAAATCGATGACCAGTTCGAGAAGGTGATTTACTGCAATTACACTAGACCTGCATTCCCTTGCAAGCCGGAGAAAGAGTTTTACTATGAGGCGATGGATGAGGTGGGATTAAGGGAGCATCCACATCTCAATTACTTTGTAGATGACTCGTCTGCTAATGTTGTTACTGCTAAGGAGTTGGGCTGGAATGCCGTCTACTACCTCGAGTACAATCAGCAGCAAGTGGATGGACAAGACGATGAGCAGAGCAGAAGGCATAGACAGGCGCAGAGTCATTTACATCCAGTTATTGGTAGTTTACAAGAATTGAGGGAGGTGTGGAGTGAAATTTTTCAAAAGGGAACCTAGAAAGAACTGAGGCAACTCAGCCAGGACCAATCTTTGGTAGATCGTTGTGCTCTGTAAGAGATTCCAACTTTTTGTTAAATTGATCCACTTTGTCTTTGTGTGAGAGTTTTGCGTCCTTTTTCACCTTTTGATGGAGACGTTGGCGTTGAATGGCGTCAAATTTCTTTTCAGATTCGGTGCGCGTGTCTGAGGGTGAATAAGAGGAGGAAGGTCCTACTGCGAGCTCTTTTGAAGGGATTTGGGAGGAGGAAGACGGTTTTGGGGTGGTTGAAGAGGATTTCTTCTTTCTATTGGGCGGTGAGTAGGAATCTTTAACTCTTTGTCACTACCCACTTCTTCACACCTTCCTCGCCTTTGAATTTCAAGCCCTTGCTGGGTTTATACGTATAGTCATCGGGCATAATGACGGTACGGGAGAAAGAAGTAGTAAAATCGTTTGAAATGAATTGATAAAATTATTTAGCGTGTTTAGTGTGCTTCAGGGGTTTTGGCGATGTATTCGATAGCCTGGTTCACGTTTTGGATTGCGTCAGCTTCAGCGTCTGGAATTTCGCTGTAAAAGAGTTAGAGAAGTCTTTCAAAGTGCTTAGACTCACATGGCAAACTCCTCCTCAATGGCCATAACGACTTCAACGGCGTCCAAGCTATCCAAGCCGAGGTCGTTGGTGAAAGAAGCCGATTCAGTGAGCTATTAACGCAGTGAGAAGGGGATCTCAGATTTCTTAATGATTTCACCCACGTTATCAGCCTTCACCTTATCAAACGACTTGAGGACATCAAAAATGCGAGTTTGGATGTCGCCCTTCGAGAGAGCGCCACTAGCGTACAATCTGGTTTGAACAGGCTTGAGGAATGCGGCTGTCTTTGCTGCGTTTGAAATTACACCGAATTGAGATCTCAGCATTTTGTTGGTTTGGTTGATGGATGTAATTGGTTGAGATGCGTTGATTGCTCGTTGATTCGTTACGGTGATAATTGAAAATAAATAATCGAAAATGGTCAAGAAGCACCTCCATCTCAATAAGCAGAATAAGAATATGCTCATGAGGAACCTCGTCAGCCAGCTCTTCACCCACCAGCAAATCACTACAACGCTCCCAAAGGCCAAGGAGGCGAAGAAGGTTGCGGATAGGTTAATAACCAAGGGTAAGAAGGGCACTGATCAGTCCATCTCACTCGCCAACTCTTTCCTCATCGTGAGCTGCTTCTTTGAACAGAGAAGACTCCTTTTAATCCTCTTTTGCAGTCTTCTTCCACACAAAATCCATTAGAAACACTCCAAAATGATCTAGTACAGCGCTACAAGGATAGAAATGGTGGTTACACCCGTATACACTTGCTCGGTAACAGACAGGGCGACAACGCACCTCAAGCAGTGCTCGAACTAGTCGACAACCCACGCGACATCAAGAGACACGTTCTAGCACGCACCATAGCGCGCGAGTGTGTTTTGAGAAGGAGACAATGGCAGCCAAGTCAGTCCAACATACTTCGTCAATTGACGCAACACAACCTCGAAAAAGTTACACGCTTCCTCAGCGAGCAACAGAAACAGGAGTTCAATGACATGGTACTAGCACACCAAGATCGTCTACTCGCTGAATCCAGACTCGGTCTGAGCGAGGTGGATAGCGCCAACAAGCCACAGTCCAACACACTCACCTGGCCAAAGAAGGGCAAGCAGGTGTTCGCAGGTGAGCGCACTACTGGAATGTCCAAGCGCGAGGGCAGCCCTATCAGTCTGAGCAAGGGTATTCTCAGGAAAGCGCAGCAGCCAGCAACCAACAAGCTGGCAATGGAGACGAGGATGTAAGAGGAGTACAGTACACTTATTCATGCATATTTTCATTACACAGACACGTCTATTTGTACAGAAGATCTACATGACCAGGTCTGTAGAGCAGCGTGATTGCGTCCTTGCTGTCGCTCTCGTTCTCACCCAGCTCATGCCAATCCACCGTCTCCTTATCACTTGCATCGAGATAACACACCCTGCACCCCACATTGAGCACCTTAGTGAGTGCAGTCATCTGCAAGTGATCCGCCTCCTTCCCAAACGCTTCGACGTGTGTCTCGCAAAATTTCTTGATGTCAGGCATACCCTCGTCATCGAGTTGGAGATCACCCTCGTATGCGAAGAGGAAGGGTATGTAATCGTCTGCGTGTTTACGAATGGTGGCTGATGTGAGATAGCGCAGGAACACGACTGTCGAGTTACTGACTTCCTCGTCATCATTGAGTGTCACTTTGAGATAATCGTTGAGTGCGAGTGAGTTATCCGTCACGTTAGTCAGGATATTGAGTAGTGGTTCGTAGAAATCCTGCATGATGTCACTATCGAATCCGAGCTCAGTGAGGAGTGGTAAGCCGACGCTTTCAAGATGAGATTTAGCGAGTTGTGAAGTATTCTTACGTGATACAGATTCTACGAATGCATACGATAACGCCCGATAGAAACAATTCCCATCACCGCGGATCCTCCGCAATTGCGAGTAGCCGTCTTTGGCGAGATTGTTGATCTTGTGCAGGTACACCGCGTTGCCGTTCGCATATTCCTCGTGTAGCGCACTCAATGGCTCCAAATCACCCACTAACGGCCTCCCCCTGCTCTCTTGCTCCTTGAGCTGCTCTGTGAGTTCCAGAATCTGAACATCGTTGAGCGAGTCGCCTGTTGCTGTATTTTGCGTTGTTTCTGGGTTTAGTTGTGGTGGTGCGCTATTCGACGTCATCGTTGGAAAGATAAAGGTGTGAGTGAGTATTAAATTTGGAAAAACATAACAAAAAAAGCAAGAAAAGCAAAAAATAAGCATCTCAATTCCTCAGTATCTGTTTCGACGACTGCAGTACTCGTCAGCCAAGCACAGAAAATCTTCACTACCACTACACACCTTCGAATCACTCAGCCTCGTCTGCGAATAGACAAAGAGAATAAGCAGGAACAGTCTGTCACCCCATTCGTCCACCTGGTCGTTCATTTCGAACTGCGCACACCGCTTCAGCCTGCCGAGAATGTTGGTGTGCGGGGGCAGGAACCACGCTGCGCCCTTATCGTCGTCTGATGGAGTGGCCTGGGTGTATAATAAGCTAAGTGATTATTTCAAAACACCTCTCCCCACCTCCCAATACGCCGATTGCTCATCCTCCACACCAAATTCATTCTCTGGTACGACATACTCGATGTGGTAGTACTTGCCATTAAGTTGCCAGTGGCGTGTGATCTCGCCCGCGTGGGTCTGCTGCATGCTATGCAACTCTGCCAGACTGACCTTGGTGGCTGTCTTGCCACTGACGATAGAAATGGCATGCTCTTTCCAGTAAATGATCGCAACGCTCTTGCCATCACTAGCACGCCGTACCACCGTGTGCTGCCTCGCCATACCGAAATGCTGAGGCGTGTTGATGGTGTACACTACTTCACCGTTACTCGTTATATCGCTGTTAAGGATCTTCTTGGTACTGAATTCGAGCAGCATCTGTGGCTTTGATTACGCCGTTGACGCTGTTGCTACTGGTGGTTCAAGCTTAAGAATCCCCCAGTAACCAATTTCTGATGATGTAAGAAGCGGCGATAAAGTAGCGTGCGAAAAGTGGTCTCAAAATGGAAACTTAAATTATGTGGGGGAAGGGTATATAAAGTGGGTGAATATGAAATCTAGAACGCGTTCGTCGTTCGCAATACTCTGTCAGAGGACTAGGGGGGTGAATTAGAAGGATGCACTACTTTAGATAGCCCTAACACACCTCACGATTCCGTGACTGCACTTCAGAGATCATGAACAGCATCAGAATGAACAGCTTGTCATTCTCATCAGAGATGACGCCGTGTGCGACGTTGCTACTGGCACTGCCGAGACTAGCAGCAGACCGTGGAGGATGAAAAGTGGCACTTTCATGCAACTGATCAGATGCGGTGGCCTGGTGTATCTTATAAGCTAGTACTCTTACAAGAAATGCAGCACTCACCTTCCACTTATTCTCATCAGCGTCGAATCCGAACTCATAGTGTTTAGAATCCCATTGAAAATGTCTACAGCTAAGTCACTGTATAAGTATACCTTGAAGCATTCCACACTGCACTCACATTATTCCCCTCTTGCTTGGCTGATATGACTGTATCTTGGACAGCGAGACTGCTTCCGAAGCGATTTGCAGAATGTGCTGCTCCCAATTGATAGTCGCGAGTGCGAAATCATTACTACCAGCACTGATAGTCGTAGTCTGGTAGGTCGTGCGTGTTAGAATAAGTGGTCACGCGACAGTGTCAGTGCCAGTGCACACACATGAAGCACACACCTTCTTGCTACGCGACAGCCAACGATGTCTGAGAGTACGCACTTTGTACACTGCCAAGCCTAGATCATCGTCGTTGACGTCCGCGTTCAGGAAATCCCTATCGCTGAAGCTGTATTTGATCATGAAGATAGGTCACAAAAGAGTGCAAATCATGTAAAATGTCATTCAATTTCTATACACACGGTGTTTACTTGAAAAGGTTGAGGATGGCAGCGCCTAACTTTACACCGTCGTGTGGCTGTTGCGCTGCGTTGAGCCAATTTTCTTGTGTCTCTTTGGATGGGTTTTCAGCCTCGATGTCTGATCTGCGTGGTGTTTTAGCTAGTATACCAGTAACACACTGCCTACACACTCTACTATCTTTGTCATTATCGATGGCGTGAATTCTGGATGTCCCTAGGTGAATTGCAGCGTTAGTTGTGTGTACATTACACTAGCAGCAAACCAAACTCACCTGCACTGACCAGCACTGCACGGCGCCATCCCTTACCCTCACGAACGCCTGATTTGCGCACTTGTCCGAGCTAGCGACGTTGGTGAGTGAAGGGGGCACAGTAGTGACGACATCGCGATGAGCCTGGAGAATACGGAATGAGTCTTTAGTGATACCAAAGTACTTTTGAGCGAGATCCTTATTCACTACTTGTACATCCGTGCTACCCATTTCCTTATCAGAGCCACGCTCAACGACGCCGCCCAACGCTCTAGCGAGGATCTGATGACCGAAGCACACGCCTATGACTTTCGTACGTCTGAATGAGTTCACCAATCCTGAAATATAATCAGCGAGATCGACAATCCAGTCATCGTCGTCGCTGAATGCGTCAGCGTTTGATCCAGAGAGAATTACACCGTCGTAGACTGTAATGTCTTGTGGATAGCAGTCGTCGAATACGTCGAATGCGTCAATGATGAGTTTGTGTGGTGTGGAAAGTGTTGCGTTGGCTGCGTGTAGGAATGTGGTGAATATACGCTCGTAGCTGCCTTCTTCTTTTTCTATACTAGGTATCGTACTGTCGCACACGAGTATCGCAAGTTTTAGCTCCATTGGATTGTTATGATCGTTATCAATTAACAGTCATCATCATCGATAACGCATTTATGGAGGGTGAATTACAAAACCTGAAAAATAAAATAGACGGAACACGCGATGAGCATGATCAAAAGAAGTTGGCGGATGATTTGCAAGGTATAGAAGACGCAGTGAATTCCTTTGATAGAAAGCTCGACGATCTGCTCAAGAATTTGGATGGTGTGTTGGAGAAGACAGGCGCAGACACAGACACAAACACAGGCACTCAAAACACCTCCAGCTAGCTACACATTCTATACACATCCGCTACCAAGTACAAGCTACCAGCGATGACGACATCATTGGCTTCATTCAGCTGACACTGTCGCAGAGCATCTTGTACATTTTCCGCAGTACTGATATCCACTTCACAAAGCAGCTTGCGTGCCCTCTCCTCCAGCTCCGCCGTGTCCATGCTCTTCACCCACGGCATGCCTTCAGGTGTAGAGAAGGGCACGAATATGATAGAGTCGTGCGGCCGCGCTAGCAGCGTCAGCATCTCGTCTACTTCCTTGCCCTGACTGAACGCGAGTATGAAGGTGTGTGGAGTGAGAGGGAGAGTCTCGCGGAGACGCATAATAGCTGCTGGATTGTGTGCGCCGTCTACGATGGCGCCGTCTATGACTTGTCTGTCTGATCTACCGCGCAGCGTTACTTGTGAGAGGGTGTGTTTGACGCGCTCGTCGTTGCTCAAATCCACATTGACAAATCCAGTGCAGTGTGCTTTGAGTGCGCGCAGAACACTCAACGCAGTGCTCGCATTATCGAGTTGATGACTGCCGGTGAGTTTGAGTGGTGTGCTAGCGTCAAGAGAGTTACTCTCAGTGATGTAGATGGGTACACCCAATTCTGAGCATCGAGTTTCGATAATTTTCACTACCACGCTGTGGATCTGAGGAGCTACGACGACTGCCTTGGTGAGAGTGGTGACTATGCCCATCTTGTGCTTGGTGATCTCCTCGATGCTGTCGCCGAGCCAGGACTGATGGTCGAGTGCTATAGGTGTGATAACTGCTATACTGTCTCTGCCCTGTCTCTCAAACGCGTTGGTGGCATCAAGTAATCCACCCATGCCTACTTCTACCACCGCTATGTCTATATCCTTGCTGCTGAGGATGGAGAACGCGGTCACTGTCGTCTTCTCAAAGTTTGTGAGCGTGGAGAAGTTGGTGTCATGCGCTAACAAGTCTCTCTGCGTGGAATTCCACACTGAAGCATCGCAGGGAGCACCGCCCACGCTCACGCTATCGCGCTCTTCTATCAAATGCGGTGAATTGAATCGACCGACGCGGTAACCGTAAGAGGCGAGCAGAGCGTCTACGAATGCGCTGGTACTGCCTTTACCGTTTGTGCCTGCTATGTGTACAATAGGCGTCGACTGGTTCTGTATCCGCTTCAAAGATCTTGCTGTAGCTTCCAAACCCGGTTTTATCATTATGGCTATAGATAAAGAGGAATTTGTTACAAAATTGAAGTCATTTGAGTCATTTACAAGTAATTTACAAGTGATTTCATTTCAAGCCAGTCCACGTCCAGCTGGCTGCTTGATCTGCATCGTCTTCTTATTGGCGTGGCTGTACGCTGGGGGTTCTGGCAGTGGCTCGTACAGCGTCTTTTGGCTGCTGCCACGTCTCTCCTTCCTATTCTTGTACCCATTCTCCTCCTTGTGGTGGTTTTCAGCCTCGGGATTTGGGCGTGGATAGTCATGAGCCACTTCATTCACGTCCTCAATCTCCTCAATCTCTGCTGCACGCTTAGCCTTGCGCGTGATGCTGATGCGTCTGCCGCCTGCTTTTACTGGCGTGAAATTGAGCGGTGTGTCCCTTTTACACATTACACCACTCACCCGCTGGTAGATGGATTTGTGCCGTATCTGCTGTCATTGTAGTGATGGTTGAGAAGAATCACCCGTGTGACTCAAAACCTGCTGCGCTGCGTGTGAATTCAGCGTCATCAGCATCGTCAACTGACCAGCAATATTGCGTCATCTGAGATTGCCAGATAATTTGAACGACGCGAATAAATTAAGTATTACGCGTGTTCATTGCGTGCATCAGTCGTCGCCACCTCTTTTCTACGCGTCACGTGCCACGCGTCACGCGTGACAAAGAAGGTCTTTGTTTGAAGGAACAATGAATTTAAGAAAAGGGGGAAGTGATTTATAGTGAAATCATTTCAAACACCTCTTGTAAACTTACTCTCTACACTCTACACTCATTACACCTATACCACGCTCATTCTGCTACCATGTGCAAGCACAACTACAACCACCCAGACCCAGAATACCGTCGTCGTCAAGCGGAAGTGTTCAAGCAAAACACCGATCTCTTCTTCGGAGTGATTGGAAGCAAGGACTTGCCAGACGAGCCTAAGCGTACGTACAAGGGGTACAAGCTGTTAAAAGGCGATGACTACGAGGAGGGTGAGCCACTCCTGAACACCTCTCACAAGAGCTCCGGTAGTTCTTCAAGCTACTCGCACCACGCACACAGCACATCAGCATCAGCACATCAACGCAAGTGACATCGTGACAATGCAATTCTACATGTATAAATACCAGCCTCACAATACCCAAATAACATCAACAACCAACCACATCAATCCGATGTCAGTCGCAGCAGGAAATTAACCATCACTGCAACTAGCATGATACAGCATAGAACACTGTAAACGCAATCAGTCAGCATTTGTATAGACAATATAGACACATGAATAAACTCACCTCGGTCCAATCTTGTCATAGTAGCTGATAGCCTCCCTTTTCCTGATTTTGAGTGCGCGCCAGACGAACGACGCTGCAGAGTAAGCGATGGAAGCGAGCGCTGCGAGTGTGAACAGTCCAGCGCTGATGATACCGGTCGTGTCAGCTGTAGAAGTGAAATTGACGAGTGCGATCGCAATTGAGCTGATGAGGACAGAGAACTGAAGCCATTTAAGGAACGTCCTCTCATTAGCAAAGTACACCTTTGGCTCAACGCGTACTGGTACCCAAATCTTCTTTCCATCCTGTGCTTTGAATGTAGACACATACTCCACCTCCTCGCCCACATTCGCTGTCTCCTCGTCGAGCGCCTTCGGTGAGTCTTCGTCGTCGCTGTCGTCGTTGAATGTGTAGTCGAGGTGATCGTGACGGAAGAGCCAATGCACGTATGATTTGATGGTAGTAGGTGTAATTTTCTTGATTTGTGATGGTATACTTGAGCTCAATCGTCTGTCATCGTCTACACCGCCATATCTCGAGCTCTGACGACGTGAACTACCGCCTCCTAATAATGCACCTTGCTCCCTGCTTTCATTCTCTTCATCTGCGCGCTCGCGCACCTCCTCCAGCTCCTGCTCCCTCTCCGCGTCGTGGTTGTAGGACATGGATCTCTGCCTCGCCTTCATCTTGTTCTTCTCGCGACGCACATTCTCCTCACGCGCGCGCTCACTCTTGATCAGCTCTTCTTGGTACTTTGGCGGCAGTCTATAAGCGCTGTGGTGTCTAGCAGGCAGATTCATTCTATCGCCGCCATCGTCGATGTCATCTTCGGTACCATTTAGCTTTGACTCCTTCCTCTGCATTTCAATTCTCTTGAGTTTCTGATCGTGTACATCCTCGCCATCTTCCACCTCTGCCTCACTCAAGTCTGGTGGAGTCTCCACAGGCGTGTGGTCCACAGAGGTTGAGTTCGAGGTCTGCGGTCTCTCGATGAAAGCGTGTCCAGACGCCGGCTTGCGTATGTCGACGTCCATTTGCGGCATCCAGAAGGGCAGCAAGTCGACGCGGTTGTCTAGCAGTTTCGCACAACCGTGGATAAATTTGGAGAATTTGGGCACAGCCTCAACGAGATGCGAGTTGACGAGCTGCCTAACCCACTCAGGTGGCTCCTGGCCCATCTGCGTCTGCAGCTTGACTTCGAGGATGGCGTAAGGGAAGCGTTCAATGTCCTCTTGCGGGAGCTGGTTGAATGGGTAGTCTATACCGATGTCCATTCTTCGCCAATTGTCGCCGGAGCGCTGTCTGCCGTCCCAATTGTCCTCTCTGATTAGTGACAGCTCCGTGTCGAGTGAGATACGCACGCGTGCGTCTCCAGGGAGCTGGAACGCAGTGCGGTTGTAGAAGCTCCTCATTACAGGCTCCATGTGCTTGGTGAGTACCCTGTACTGCACCTCTTCAGCTAGTTGCTTCATTGATTCAATGTCCTTGTCAGATTTCTTGCCTTTGGCTTTCATATCCTTCCAGACGTCGTCCATGGTCATGTCACCGCTCATGTAGGCGTTGACGAGGTTCTCTTTGATGGGGAAACGCGCCTTGACACTCTTCTCGCCCGTCCAGTCCTCTCTGTGGGTCTTGCGCTCAACGAAAATCTGCTTGACGTCCATACCGCCGTACCATCTCAAACGTATAGCTTCTGCTCCCTCTGTCTTCTCCAACCTTCCCAGGTAGAAGTCGAGGTCTTGATTGTCGTAGTAGATGGAGGTGATGGCGCTGTCTTCTGGGGAGTATTCCTTGTCTGGATCGTATACAAGCACGGGAAGATGCTTCAGAACGAACAACTTGAGAGGAACAATGTTCTCCTCGTGTACCCAGTACTTTGTAGTCTGTCTGACGAACGCGGATTGAGATCCCCCCGCCGCGTTATCGCCCTGGATGGGTCTTCCGCGTGTCCTGACCATTTCGAACAGTCTGGAGAGCTGTATGATAAGAGAATCGTAGTTCTCCTTGTAGAAAGGTTTATCGTCTAGGAAAGTCTTTACGAAATCCCTGCGAAGTTTGTAGCCAGTCTGCTTGTCGTGTTTCTTGACAATCTTAATGAAACCGGTGTAATTCAATTTGGTGTAGTTTGCGAGGTCGTGTACGTCTGCAACGAGTACAGCCAAATCCTCCTCGAGCTCTTTGAACCTCTCCTCGAACCTGGTCAAGTCATAGCCGCTGCTGTCGTCGTCTGGGTGATCCTCGCCGGCGCTATGGCTGTCGTCACTGTCATGGGATGCAGTAGAGGGAGACCTGTCAGATCTGGGTGACGCCGTGCGTATGTAATCGTTGATTATTTCCTCGGATATGGCAATACGCTGGGCGAGCTCAGAAACCTGGAGAAGGAGGGTGAGGATACGTCAGTGGGTGGATTCACCAACGAACCTTAGACTTCTGGAAGCTGTAGATCTTCTCCAACTGCCGTTTGAGCTGGTTCTTGAAGTCGTCCTCGTTGTTCTCGTCCCAGTGAGTGGAATTGAGCTTGAGATAATCCTTGAGCTCTGAATACGAGAGGTAATAGTCCTGCCACTCGGCGTATAGATTGGATTTTATTCGCTTCCCGAATTTCATTTCAGCCTCGTTTGAGCGTAAGTGAGCAAGGAATCCTTGATGAGATCAGTTCAAACGAGGTACGTAATTCACCCACGTTTGTGAATATTTTTTTGGTGTTTAGACGCTTTGAATGGCTTTATTTGGTGTTACAGACGCGACTATTCTGTTCCCTTACTTTCCCACCTCCTTCCCAATCAGGTAACCCTAATTAATTCTCTTATCAATCCGGATGGATTCTTTAAAGAAATTCACGCTTTTTGTACATTAAAATGGGGATATTTTGCATCGTTTAGGTCATGATAACGTATTCAACCACTTGTACACTTTCTTCCTCCTTCCCCGCATAAAATTCCGCCGAGTCTTCTTTGGAATTTCTAATCAACCGAACCTGAATTCACCTGAGTCAACGATATTCATATCTCATCATAGTCGTAGTCATCCATGAACCCAACTCCGTCAGCTTTCCAGCCATCGCAATCCTCCTCCCAGTCATCGTCATCGCCATCGCTATCCTGCTCGTCAAGCGGCTTGATCTCAGTTCGGTAGTTGCCGAACCCGTCCTCACCTCCACCTCTACTCAGCAGACTTCTCACCTTATCGTCTATATGCTTGTTGTAGTCGCTTGTACGCTTCACTGCGCCTGGACTGTCGAGGTTTAAGTCACCAAGCTTTGATTTGATTTTGTCGGGTGAGGAGGGTGGAGACGGTGAATGAGTGATACCTTGTGTATGTCGATGTGCAGCCATTGGTATGTCATCCTCCAAATCAGTCAAGTTATCATCTGATCCTGCATTCTCCCCTTCAACTGCCGTTTTCTTGTCCTTCTTCTTGGTATGCGTATGCGGTATAATGCTGATTTGCTGACCTGTGCTTTCTAACTCGAGCTGCGAGGGCTGGTTGTGTATGTGTTGCTTGTTGGTGAGTGACTGCGATTGCGGCAACTCCACTCTGTTAGGGTATTTGAGTGTCGTTTTTGACTTTTTCTTGGCAAGTGTTGCTTTCTTAGCGTTGTCAGGCGACTGTCGACGTTTCTGGCCACGCTGAGTTGCTGGTTGCGGTTGTGCTTGTGTCTCTGTCTGTGTCTCTGTCTGAGACTGTGTCTGAGACTGAGACTGCGACTGAGACTGAGATTGCGGTATCGTAGCCTGTGAGCTGATTATTTCTTGAGATTGTGGGTTATCGATGTATGTAGAAACGGTGTTGGTTGGAAGCGGAGGTAGAATAACACCTTTGTGGCCAGTATGGCTGCCTGTGCTGGTACTCGCTCTAGGAGAATCAAATATCGGTTTAAACGCTTTGTTCTTGGCTGGTGTGTTCATCATGTCGTCATCCTCGTCATCATGGTCCTGCTTATCGGATTTGTTATCGATATCGTGCTCCTCCTCGATACTAGCAATATCTGTACGCTGTGTGCGCTGTTTCTTGGGAGTGTTGGGTACATTCTCCCCTCGCAGTCTCTTCCTCGCTTTCGTACGCGGTGTCCATCCTTTCGCAGTGGTGTTAGGGCTGAGAGTGTTGATCATCTGCTTGAGCTTGTGCGGTGAGGAGTAAGCGTGAACGTCTCTGGGTTCTTTCCTTGGTGATGCAAACGCGTCTTTGTTCTTGCTCGGTGTTTTGAATACACTGGCCGTATTCTTCTTTGGCGTTGTGGCTGGTAGAGCTGGCTGAGGCTGTACAGCACCATCCTTGCCATCGCCCTTCTTCAGTCTGCTATACGCCTTATACTTCTCCGCTATAACGCGTCAATTCACGCGTCTGTACACATTCCGCACTCACCAACGTCAGGCAACTTCTTGATATCGTCCTTGCCGGGTTTTCTATTGTGCTCAGCGAGGAAATTCTTCTCCCACGCCTTGAGCTCGTTGCGTAGTACTGCGTCCATGTCGTGCGCTTGCTGTCACTCTCACTCCTTGATCGCCGTCAGTGAACAAGGAGTTCGGTATGGATGTACGCGGATTCGCAAATTCGATAGCGTGGACGAGTAGCCTGGCTGGGTTTATTAGAGTGGCCAATTTCATCATCAACCAGCTCAGCTTGAGATTGATAGATCCAGCAAATCTAGGAAGACAATCGTTTAAACTCGATTTACTGTACAGTTCAGTACAGCAGTTATCTAAGGATAGCGTTGGATTGGCTGCACTCAATGGCTCTATATCTTCCCAGCAATCCATAAACCTCTCCTTCCTCGCTATCCCTCTTAACGTCATTTCCCTCTTTATCGCCAGAGTCACCTTCTTTAGGAGTTTAGACGGTGTAGGCGACGATAACGACTACAACGCCGCTCTCCTTCTCTACACCGTCGCTATCCTCGTCGAGTCTCTCGTCGAACCACTCAAATTACAGGCTATCAGGCGAGCAGAGGTGAAGCGGCGATTACTTGTCGATAGCGTTGCATTCGCTACCAAGTCTATTGGCACACTGGTCTTACTGAGCAAGTACGGACAATCTCACTCTCTTAGCAGTCATGCGGCGGGGCAGCTAAACTACTCGCTCATTCAATTGTTAGCGTACATAACCGACTACCTTAGCGAGGCTCGAGTGATCTTCCCGGGGAGACTGAGTAACGAGAGTGCATTTCACAAGCAGAGTACAGCAGCGCTGCGCGCACTCACCACCCAAGCCCTCATCAAACTGGGTTTGACACAGGGCGACAAATACATCATATCGACGCACCTCAGCGACGCAGACCAAGGTGCGTTCGCGCTCGCTGACAACTACGGAAGCATAGTGGCGCGCGTGGCGCTACTACCGATCGAGGAGAACTCGCGTGTGTATTTTTCAAGCAAGGTGTCAGCACAGCAGTGTGCAAGCGTCTTGCGTCTACTGCTACACGCTTACACGCTACTGCTGTGTGTGCTACCCGCATTCATACCCAGCTACGCTCAGAGTGTATTGCAGGTACTGCTACCGCAGTACTCCACCTCCAGCGCACTCAGCATACTGCCTCACTACAGCATCTATATCCCCTTCATGGCTTACAACGGCATACTAGAATCGTATCTGCATAGCACTGCGACCTCAGTACTGATAGATAGACACTCACGCTTCCTCACTCTCCTCTCATTGCTACTGATGCCTTCCATATACACCGCTTTAGCCCACTCAAGCACATCCCTCCATCCCATCATCATCGTGTACGCTAACATCGCAAACCTCGGCGCTAGGTCCGTGTATGCGTACTCATATGCAAGCAGGACGTTGGGCGATGCGGACAGAAACGCGTCGAGTGGACTTAGCATGAAGAGTATCCTGCCACACAAGCTCGTCATCCTGGCGTGCGTTGTCGCTGGCGCTGTAACTCACTACTCGAAGCTGTCTTACTCCCTCGTCGCACATTTCGCCATCGGAGGGATTTGCGGCGTCTCTATTTGTGTACTTATGTGAGCTAGCATTGCGCCTCCCACACCCACCGCTTACTCCACCCAACCAGAGTCATCACTGAACGCGCACGCGTCATGTCTGTCATCAAGGACGTAAAGCAGCACAGGGCGGATAAATCTAAGTAGAGTGTGTATGGTACAATGCATGGTTCAGTGAAACGTCTCACTGTGGCTCGTAGAATGGGTAGCTGTTGATTATGCTGGTTAGCAAGTCACCAATGCTGAACACATTACACCCACTCTATATATCCTTTTTCACCTCCCGTGTAATATGCAGACACATCCGGCTCGTTCAGCGGCCAGCCCATTTCTATCCGTTTTGGGAGATCAGGATTGCTGACAAAGTCTTTCCCGAACGCTACAATCTCATCGTGATGAAGAGCTCTACTATGCGCGACGTCTAGATTGTAGCAGAGATTAGAGATGACGGGAATGCCCGCCGCCTTTATCTGACGTTTGAGTTCATCGCCCATGCGTACATCCTCTTCAGTATACCCTTCGACGAAATGGACGTACGCGAGTCTGGGGAAGCAAGTGACGAGGTGGCGGACGAATGGCTCGAAGAGGGCGTACGGGTGATCACTCGCACTGCTATTCCTCATTCCTTGGTATCTAGAGAAAGGCGAGATGCGTACGCCTGTTTTGCGCTCGCCGATGGCGTGCTGAGTTTGGTCGACGACCTCAATTGGGAACTGGAGATGGTTGGCGCCACCGTATGCATCACTGCGTAAGTGGCTCAGCTGTATGGCTTGGTCGAGGAGGTATCCGTTGCTGTAGCGTGTGAGGAATGTCTGAAAAAGGATATAAGTGCATGAAACACCCACGCAGCGTGTATTTCTACACCGTCGAAACCTGCGCCGTCTACAGCGTTACCCGCAGCTGTAGCGAAGTGCGCTATATACCTCTGTATGTCGCTCTCACTGAGTTTGGTTACCCTGTTACCGTCATATACGTCATCGAGCATGCCCCTGACTGTGACAAGATGTGGGCTGGCGACGCGGCTGTGATAGCGATAGCATGAGAGGAGGTAGAGAAGACAGAGAAAATGACGATGACGCACCCTAGTGCATACAATTGGCAGAATATGACGCCCTTCTTCGCATGCACGCCTTTCACGACTTGGCGCCAGCGCTGTATCTGCGATGAAGAGAAGATGCCAGGGAGGTTAGGCAATCCACCAGCCTCTTCAGCTGGTAGCGTTGCCTCTGTGATGATGAGTCCACCATCGCTCGCGCGCTGTGAATAGTAGAGCGGAGTGTACGGCGCTGGAACGCCTTGTTCATCCACTCGCAGCCTCGTTAACGGAGCCATAGCGACGCGGTGACGTAGCTGATGCTCGCCCATTGCGATCGCCTTGAATAAACCGCGCATCCGGTTGTAGGTGGTGGTGGTCACTGTCAGAGATTGGACTCGGACTGTCTTCTCGCTTCTTGTTCCGATACCACCATCACCAAATAACGAATAAATACGATCATGGCCACTGTCATACAACTCAAAACGAGCCAGGGAGATATCGATCTGGAGCTGTACGTGAACCACGCACCTAAAGTGAGTTAGCGGGAATGAGATGACAGCGCAGACAGCTGAGCATGCTTTAGACGTGCAATAACTTCAGTCAGCTCGTGCAGCGTGGCTACTACAACGGTGTCGTATTCCATCGTATAGTGTGCGTTTCGTTGCGTTGATTAGAATGTACAGCTTACAATTTCTTGTGAAGACAGGATTTCATGATACAGGTGTGTCACTAGACGCTTTCAATAGCCTTCTCACTCCCTCCTCACAGGGCGGTGACCCAACCGGGACCGGTCGAGGCGGCACCTCAGTCTACGGCGGCAAGTTGTGAGTGGAGGTTAGTGATCAGGGACTGCGCTTATGCCACTCCCAGCGAAGACGAACTCAACCCAGAACTTCGCTTCACAGGCGCAGGAATCCTCGCCATGGCCAACTCAGGTCCCAACACCAACGGATCCCAATTCTTCATCACGCTCTCCCCCACGCCGTACCTTGACGGCAAGCACACCATCTTCGGACGCGTCCTGCGCGGCATGCGTGTCGTGCAGCGCATGGGCAACGTTGTCGTCGATAAGGCAGACAGGCCAATCGAGGATGTCAAGATATACAACGCAGCCATACAGCAAATGATTGAGTAAAGCGATGCGCGAGTGTAATAAAAGTTGATTTGTATGTATTATAAGTTATTATAGAAAGTCAATCAGTTTTGGTGTTTCTTTTTTGCGTTTTCTCTTCACACATTCATCTCCTCATCCCCTCCACTGCCACCACGCTCGCTCTGCCCATTCAGCATCGCTTCTCTGATCCGACGACATATGATCTGCAGGAACGCCTGCATCGATCGCACATCATACCCGCGCAGCATCTCACTACTGAGTTCGATATTATCGATTTTGGTCAGTGTAGGTGAAATGAGATGAGTGATCTCTCGCGCGATCGCGTAGCTGTCTATATTCCCGTACGGTTTCAGCGACGTCGACAAAGACAGGTTAGACTTGGTGTTGAGGTTGATGTAGAACTCTGCATGACGCCAAATCAGCACCAGCATCATCTGTATTCTCACCAAGCGACTCTTAAGCACTTTGGTGATAGACAAAAGCATCACTTCAGTCTGCATAGACGGCGACTGCTGTAATTTGAACTCGTGCTCTTTCAAATCGAACACTGTGCCGTAGAACAACGACACCAGCTCCTTCAGTCCGGTAATAGCTTGGCCGAGACTAGGCGACGACGTCGACGCTTGATGCAGGTCCTGTCCGTCCTTGAATTGTGGGAACAGCGGCAGCAGCAGTGGTCTGAACGAGGTCGTCGTGCGACGAGATATGGTGAGGTAGTTCAACAACCACTCGTTCACGCTCTCTACAGCCACTGAAGCAACGATGGAGAACCTCGATGTCTCGTTTCCGCCGTTCGATATCACCTGGGCATCCTCCCTCTCTGAGTCAGTGAACGGCACCACTCTGTCCACCCAGTTTGCACGCGTCATGTACTTGGTTGAGAGGTTGAGAATGGCCGTGTGGAATGCACCGAATCCTGATGGCGAGATCTATTGGGCGTTAAAAAGGACTGTTCGCACGTCCGCAAACACCCACCAAATCATCATCAGAGACTGCGGACTGCACTTGCTGCAGTGTGCACACAATCAGGTGGTGCTCGCGCACCAAAGCGAGTGATGTGAGCGCTGGGTTGTCGCGCAGGATCTCCAAGAACACTTCACGATGAGCATACGCGAAGCCAAGAGCCTTTGTGCGAGAGTTAAACGAAGTCAATTCCTTTAAGCCTCACACACCTCTTTCGCTGCCACAGTAGATGTGGAGCCAACCGACGACAGAACTGTAGATGCGAGCTGGAGGGTAGGTAGGAGGAGCTGGTGGTAGCGCTCGGCTGCCGGCGGGAGGAAGCTTTCATAGTCTATTGGGCGGTTGTTAAAGAGATATACGTTTCCAAAACAGCACCACCCACCCATCAATGTTTCCTCGCCTGACGGACGACAGGACACGAATTCGCACTGTGCGAGAATAGAGAAGAGCTGAGCATCGAGCAGCTTCTCAGCGCCTTCGCTGGTCTGGGCAATGCGCAACAGACTGGACATCTTTGCCTCGAACACATAGAGCGGGTTGAGAGATTCTGTAACGAGTCAGCAAGCCACCACCACACAAAGCTTCCACTCACCTGGGTCATTTTGGATAATGTTGATGAGCACATCCTCGCCATTCTTGATTGACTGGATGAAATTGCGCAGGAAACCATGCTTGGCGATGATATTGAGCACTGTACTGCTTCCATTCTTGCTAGACAGAGAGATCAAACCGTCGAGGACACTGAACGAGACCGTTTTCCACACCTCACTGCCGTCTACACAGTCTCTGCAAATGATAGGCACCAGTTGTTGGAAAGCGCTTTCGAGGAGGTATTGGCTGTCTGTCTCTAGCTGTGCTTTTGAGAGACTGTGGATGTTGACGATTTGCAGATAGTTGTGCAAGACAGAGTAGAGATTACCGCGAACTATCACAGTAGTGCCAGGCTTGACTAGTATTTCCAAAACCTGACGCAGCAACGCACCCAGTCTGTCGTTGGGCATTGTGTACAGTCTCTCGTCTGTGTCAGCATTTGTGAACTCAGTGAATGTGACACGAAGCTTAGTGATGAGAGACAAAACGACGCCTGACAGTAATTCCAGAGTTGCAGGTGAAACGTCTACCGAGCTCAATTTTGGCAAGATGGTAGAAATGATATTGAGCAACACGTTCTCTCTCCTATCGCCGCCTACGGCATCGAAGCATTTCGACAAGATGATATCCAAGATTCTGCGCCAGCTCTCTAAGTTGAATTGACGTGCATAATGAACTTGTCTTCTTCTGTTGTCTGCAGAGAGGAAACGCATAATTTCGCCGATCTCACCCTTCACTTGCTCGTGCTGCGTAGGAGAAGCGATGACGCCACTCTTGCTCAGTTGCCGTCTGTAGCCGCCCAGCAGCGTCAGGAGCGATTTGAAGTCGTATACGATACTGCCGTGCTCATCTGTCTTCAAACACGTCGACAAATCAATACCGCTGAAGAAGGTCACCGACATGTCGCTTGAGGTCTCGTCGTCGACGTAGTCGAGGTCGAGCGATTGGTAGATGTCGAGTATCTTGATCAGCGATTGGTCGAACTCTTGCATCTCTACTACCTCCCCAAATTCATTCTCTACCAGACCATCCAACTCGTGGGTATCAGAGAATAGGACATCGACTAATCTGCTGACACGCTGCGACTGAGATGCGTTCGTGAGAGCGTGTAACTCCAAAGCGACAATGTCTAACAACCATCCTCTGAATCTGAGGAAGGAGGCTAGGGTTGCTGCAGTGGTTTGTATCACTGTTCCGTCGCCATACTTGACCCAGCCGAGCGGCTGCGTCGATCCGTTGTAAGGGAGCTGCTTGATTGGCAGCGCCGTTAGCTGTCTGTAGAAGAAGTCCTCGTGGTTCCTCAAGTATCTCAAAGTGGCGTTCGACGTCAATTCAGAGATGGTGAGCTGGTAGATGAGTCGATAGCACTTCTCAGCGAGGATAGGGTGTCTGATGAACAGCGGGTGGTCATCTTCGTCGTTGACGCCTTGGCCGAGGAGGTTAAAGATGACATGGAGACATGACACCTTTGTTGATTGATTCGATGGATCCTCGATCTCGATCTCAGACGGCGACGTAGAGTGGAGGTTGAAGCCGAGCAAGAAGTGTGCAATGTTAGGGGAAGGTGCAGACAGCTTAGTGTTTTCGATCAGCAGATCGAGCACCACGCTTCTCGACGCTTGGCTGAGATGGAGGTCGTGTGCCTCGTCGCTGAGCAGCCCTTCGACACCCTCCTCGTCCACCTCGTCACTTACACTGTCTGGCGCATCGACTTCGAGGAGCTTCACGAAACCAGACATGATTCTCAAACTCTCGTCGCTCGAGTCTATGATTCCCGTCAAGCGGTTCATGCGGCGCTTGTAGTGGTTGGTGAATCCATCAGTGGCATTGAAGAATGGGGACTTGGCTAAGGCTGCGACGATCTTGACCGCCAGAAGCGCAGTCTCTTCGTCAGGTGCATTGACGTAGAGCGCGAGCTGGACAATGGTCTCGTGAGCGAACAGCAGCTGCTGGTCCAAGGTGTTGAGAGACGATGGCAGCTCCACCTTGCCAATACCTGGAATGACGTTGTTGTGTTGCGCGAGAAGCGGCAGCAGCACTTCCAAGAACATCCCCTGAATGGAGACGACGCGGTAGATGATGCGCAAGCATCTCTGTATGCACTTGGCGTAGAGTGGCGTCTTGAACCTATTGTCGAGCAGAGCGTCGATGCCTATATTGGGTGAGCTTTAAGGCGCAATAGGCATGGTCACCCACCTGTTCCCACCAAATTGAATATCTCGCGAAGGATTGCACCACCACTCAAGAATTGAGTGAGAATGTTGAAGCCAGGATGAAGCACGAGTGCACACAAACTGACATCCGACGGATTGGCAATAACCTCGTTGACGCTACCGACGTTGACCGTGTTCTCTACAAACAGCTGCGAGAGATCGTAAGTGCTGAGGCACTTTTCAACAAAACACAGCGACGTCTCTGTCAACTTCCAGCGCTCGCTGAGATACTTGAAACCGCGATGCGGGAGCTTGAGCAGTATGTCATCGACGACGAAGCTGATAAATGGCTGAATGCCTGGTGTTCTATGGCTAGCGCCGAGGCCGAGCGGAATGGTCTGACTGTCCACTTCCATACCCTTTCTCAGTGTCAAGGACTTTGCTGGGGTGTGAACGAGGTTGTTGAGGAAGTTGATGAAGCTTGCACTGATAGGATAGGTGCCTGCTGGGGATTCTATCTCCTCCAACTCGAACAAGAGACCTTGCAAGGAGGTGTGCTTGGCCTTAAGAGTAGGCAATATTTGTGATTGCTCAAGCATGGACCAGATCTTGCGAGCGTTCTCAGCAGCGAGCGATGCGCTGCCTTGGCTGACGACGCTAGTTGAGATGGGTGCAGCGAACGCGGACAGCGTGTCGAAGAGCGAGCCTTTGAGGTCGACAGGAATCGAACATGTCAGGAGTGAGAAGAGCGTTTGGATTGGTTTGTACATGGCATTATCGATCAGCGATGCTCTCGCAACTGATGAGTACCCGACTACCTGTTTCAAAACGAACAAAAACGCTTTCAGGAGGTTGACTTCTTCTGGTGGTATCTCTCCAATCTTCTGCGACTGAGCAGACTCGTTGCGCAGGTTCGTAGCGTAGAAGTCTAGTGCGCCGAACAAACTGTTCCATGAACATAGATTGTTGTCGTTGATTTCGGGATTGCCGCTGAGGAATTCGTAGACGTAGGTAGCGCATTGTGTTCCAGATGCTAGCGACCCAATCATCTCAAAGAGGGAGTACACCATTGACGGTGTGCGCGCTTCTGCTGACCACTTCAAAAAGGCGAACAGTCTGTAGTCGTCGTCGTCCGCCACCCAGAACTTCAATGCAGCTTCTGGCTCAGTGTTCCTGTACAGCAAGGCTATCAGGAAGTAGAGCTGTGCGAGATCCTGTCTGGAGCTCGTTGGTTGATCGACGAAACTCCTAGACCTGGATGAAGCCAGTACGAGGTCCTCTTCACGGTGCTTGAGCTTGCGCAGGATTGGTGAGAGTGTTGTGATGAATTGAGTGATGAAGGTGTCGTATTGATAGAGAAGATGCGGTTTGAAGTCTTGGTTGAGAGGTGCGTCTGACTCGGTAGCGTTGAGCAGTACATGTTGCAAGTGTAGGAAAGCATCTTGGTTGATTGCGCCAAGTACTGCCTTTTCGACATCGTCTTCTGTGATAGAACCGGCTGTGGCTAGCTTGGGACTGGACTGGAAGGAGCTGACAATGTGAAGGCAGTAACGGAGAGTGATGACAGCTCTGAGTGGTTTGTTCGCCCAGTCTGCAGTCTGAAGCGACTTGAAAGTGGTGGAGAGGGAGTTGATGTCCTGTGAGTCGTAATTGAATGCAGCTAAAATGGTTGAGAGGAGGTATGGAGTGATTGGGTCATCTTGGTCGACAGTGGCAGAGTAGCTGAGAATGGCCGTGACGTCTGGTTGCTTGAGTGGACGCGTGAGTGCAAAGAGGTACAACAGATGCGCGAGTTCCTGTCTCTGAAGGAGAATAAAGTGGTTGCATTGTATAGTAATGTTCTCGTCAATGTTGGCGAGCTGCAGAGTGCGGTTCTTCAGCGCTTTCAATTCGGATATGATGGTGGAGATGAAGTTGTTGTCTAATACCTGATTCGAAAAGTTGTTGAGAATATCCATCAATCCAGAGTCCTTCAAGGTGATATCGTTTGAGCCATTGAGGATCAGCTGCAGGGCTCTAATCAAGTCCAGTCTATCCTGGTAGAAGAGGATTAAAGACGTTTCGATGGGCGTGGACTGGAATCTGCTGCATCTTTGAATTGCGTGTTGTAACAAGGATGAGGCTAGCTGATGGGATATGGAGAGCGTGCTAGAGATCTGGAGACACTGCTGAATGAAGTCGTTATTCACTTTGTGAGGAACGCCTTGAATGATTGCGCTACCTGTGGAGAAGGTGTGAGATATAGAGATCTGTATAGTAGATGAGCCACTCACCACTCTCTAGCTGCTTCTTGTCCGCGTCGTTTGGTTTATCGAGCAGCAATGGATTCACAAGGTTAAACTTGTTCAATTCGAGGTAGAAATCTTTGAGATTTGAGGAGCTTGGTGAGATGAAGGTGGATAATAATAAATTAATTAGCTTGGTGAAGTTGTTGGGTTTGAATAAGTTTGAAGCCATGGTGGATTGACTTGAAGAGTGTTTGGGAGAGATGCGCGGCGAGGAGTAGAGATTTGGAGAGATGGAATAAATAAATGTGTAATGTACATGTATGTGAATGCCTCAGACAACCCTCAAGTCGTCTGGTTTCATTAAACCAAGTTTGAGTCTATAGTACACGACTGTACCGTCTGATGAGGAGATTGCGAGGTATTGAGGGTCTTGGGCGTGTTCGGTGCCATTCATTATGCTATTTAACCATTCTATGGAGAGATTTGAGTGGAGATGGACAGGAATGATGATTGATTCTTGGTGCTGAGAAGAGTGTGAGTGGGGGTATATGAGGTGTAATGAGGCATTTACAGTGTTTGTCTTTCTCCCTAATATCACGACGTGGCCTTTAACCTCCTTACACTCCAAACTAAACCACTTTTGCGATAAGGATAGATCGTGATAAGTTTGTAGCAACGGCTGTACGAGCTTTGGATATTTTGAAGCGAACTGGCTGATGTATTTGTACTATAGGGATTTAGAGAAATATCTCTATCAAATTTCTAGTCAACCCACACTTGGATTCAAACTCTCCATTTATCAAACAGATCAAGATGTCGGATATCAGTTAGTGTGTTCAACGATTAAGAAACACTTTTAATGAAATTTATAGCATTCATCACCTCAAACAAGAACAAACTACTTGAAGTGCAGCAAATACTATCAAATTCCATCCCACTCATCAACAAAGACTTGGATTTACCTGAGTTCCAGGGCAGCAGCACTGCTGAAATCGCAAAGCAGAAATGTATCACCGCTAGGCAGCAAATAGACGGTCCTGTCCTTATCGAGGATACAGCGCTATGCTTTGATGCCCTCAACAACCTCCCAGGGCCATACATCAAGTGGTTCTTGAACAGTCTCGGTCACGATGGCTTGAACACGCTTTTACATGGCTTCAACAACAACAAGGCACATGCTCTATGCACCTTCGCTTACTCTGCTGACTCAAATAGCGAACCAGTCATCTTTGAGGGAAGAACATACGGTCAGATTGTGCAGCCACGCGGTGCTACAAACTTTGGCTGGGATCCAATATTCCAGCCAGACGAAGGTGAAGGAAAGACGTGAGTTGTTTGCTCACTCGATATAGAATTATGATCTAATAACGACACAGATACGCGGAAATGTCAAAAGAGGATAAGAACAAGATTAGCCATAGGTACAGAGCACTCGAGAAGCTTAAGCAATTTCTTTTGAATTGATTTGAATGATTCGTGTACTTATCGGATGATACACCTTGTTGTCTTCTTCTTTACGGCCATCATGTTGGGGATAAGAAATCTGCGCCAAATAGCAACCAGGGCATACTCGACTGGCTCGCGGGGATCTAGTGGCGTCAATGTGAGCCTTGCGTCGCTTGTAAACACGGGCAACCAGCCACGAGCAGATTCAAACGGCGACAATCCATTGACTTCAACCAGCGGTAGACTCACGCCTGAGGAGAGTTGGACTGCGCATCATCACCAGCGCATGCGTACGCTTGAGAATGAGGAGCCATTGTCGCTCTACGCTGGCCGTACAATCGCAGTTGGTAAATTCGACAAGAACAGCGTAACGTCGCAGGCGGATAGAGCTTGGAAGAGACTCAATAGCACGCTGGCTAGAAACGACGTGAAGAAGGAGTTGATGCTGCGTGACCGATACGAGAGGCCGCATCAGATGCGTAGAAGGTTGAGAAGAGAGAGGTGAGAGGGAAGGATTGATTAGTAATCGCTATTACTCACAAATATCCACACAGACACAGAAGAAGATTCGCAGAAATGATCAGACACAAAGTGAGCCTCGTACACAGCATCAGAAGACGCAATGAGGCGCTAAGCAAGTAAACCTAACCCATTTTAACCCTATACACCGCTATTCATACATCGTTTCCCTTTATTTTTATTGTCCCCGCGAGAATTTGGCGCTGCTGGTGCCACCCAATCAATCGTCTCTCTTTATTCGCGGCCACGACCAAAAATCCAAAAATGCTGAGAAGCGCAATAAAGAGGACACAAAGGACGCAATTAAGCAGCGTCAGCTCTGCGCCAGCCAGTGCACGTAGAGCCATCTCTTCCACCTCCAGCAGAGCTGCAGAGACAGCCCCAATGATCAAACTCACCGTAGACGGCAAGGAAGTGAGCGAGGAGTGTGTATAGACCATCAGAATACTCACACAGTACAGGTGGAAGTGCCACAGGGAACTGCTCTTATCCAAGCTTGCGAGCTCGCTGGTGCGTGGCTTACTAAACTCCTCCTTATACACCCAAATCTAACGCCACACAGGCGCTACCATCCCACGTTTCTGCTACCACGACCGTCTCGCCATCGCCGGTAACTGCAGGTCCGTCTCGACCAATCACGAAGCGCGCATACTAAGCTATCCACAGAATGTGTCTCGTCGAAGTTGAGCGCGCACCAAAACCAGTAGCCTCGTGCGCTATGCCTGCTATGCCTGGCTCAAACGTCTTCACCAACTCTGAACGCACAAACAAAGCCCGTGAAGGCGTCATGGAATTCCTTCTCGCTAACCACCCACTCGATTGCCCAATTTGCGATCAAGGAGGTGTGTATGGCACTTATCAAGTGATTCAGCTAACTTAATACCCAGGTGAATGCGATTTACAAGATCAATCCATGCGTTACGGCTCTGACCGTTCAAGATTTTTCGAGGTCACCGGAAAGCGCGCTGTCGAAAACAAAAACTTTGGTCCACTCGTCAAGACCTCCATGAACCGCTGCATTCAGTGTACAAGATGCGTCAGATTCGCCAACGAGGTTGCTGGCGTTGAGGAGCTCGGTACGACAGGACGTGGAAATGACTTGGAAATTGGCACATACGTTCAAAAGACACTCGACAGTGAACTCTCAGGTAACATTGTCGACCTGTGTCCAGTCGGTGCTCTCACTTCCAAGCCATACGCCTTCACCGCTAGACCATGGGAGTTGAAGATGACTGAAACTGTTGACGCTCTCGACGCCGTCGGATCTAACATCAGAGTCGACTCAAGAGGTCACGAAGTGATGCGTGTTCAGCCACGTGTCAACGACGACGTTAACGAGGAGTGGATCAGCGACAGAACCCGTTACGCCTGCGATGGTTTGAAGTACCAAAGACTCACAAACCCACTCGTCAGAGTCGGTGACAGATTCCAGGCTGCATCGTGGCCAGAAGCCCTCGGTACCGTTGCCGATGGTCTCGCAAAGTCTGGCGCTAAGGGTGATGAAATTCAAGCCACCGCCGGTTCTCTCGCTGACACTGAATCACTCGTCGCATTGAAGGATCTCCTCAACAAGCTGGGCTCTGAGAACACTGCCCTCGACACCAAGAGAGGCACCTCTCCTCCAGCCCACGGTGTTGACCACCGTTCCAACTACCTCTTCAACTGCACCATCCCAGGATCCGAGGAGGCTGACGCTGTCCTCTTTGTTGGCACCAACCCACGCCACGAAGCAGCTGTCATCAACTCACGCTTCCGTAAGGCATACTTGCACAACAACACCGACTTTGGTCTCATTGGTGAGAAGATGGATGCAGTGTACGACTACGAGCACATCGGTGTGGATGCAAAGACTGTTGGCGATTTCCTCTCTGGTGGCGTCAAGTCACCATTCGCTGATAAGTTCAAGAACGCAAAGAAACCATTGATCGTTATTGGTTCAGCAGTCTCAGAGCACCAAGATGGCGCTTCTGTGTACGCTGCTATCGCCAAGCACGTCGAGAGCAACAAGGAGAGATTCTTGACTGAGGAATGGAACGGTTTCTCTACTTTGCAAAGAGCCGCTTCGCACACTGCTGCGTACGACGTCGGTTTCGTGCCATCTCAACAATCACAATTTACTAAGGCCAAGTTTGTCTACCTCCTCAACGCTGATGACTTTGATCCAGATGTGATCCCACGTGATGCATTCGTCGTCTACCAAGGACATCACGGTGACCTCGGTGCACAATACGCTGACGTCGTGCTGCCAGGTGTGGCATACACCGAGAAGGGTACTACCTGGGTCAACACTGAAGGTAGAGCGCAGTTGGGTAGAGCTGCCATTTCAGCACCAGGTGCATCGAGAGAGGATTGGAAGATTATCAAGGCTGTTTCTGAGCTCGTTGGAAAACCATTGCCATATGAGGATGTGATCGCTATCAGAGATAGACTTTGGGAGATCTCACCTGCATTGACTAGATACGATGAGTTGGAGACACCTTCAACTGTATCACTTGGATTGGGATTGGCAAACTTGGTGAAGAACGGACAAGCCACTACATCGACTACTCCATTCAGTAAGGTGTACGACAACTTCTACCAGACAGATCCAGTCTCAAGAGCGTCTGTCACCATGGCCAACTGCGTCAAGTCATTCGTCAAAGGTGACAACTCGGAAGAGACGGCCGTGCCTTTGAGCGAAGGTGGTCAGGAGCAGCCTAAGCATGTCTAGAGATGTGCTTTTGAACTGTTCTTTCTCTGATCAAAACAAACGGCATATGAAGACACTTAACTAACTAATCACAACAATCAGTTTTCTCATTTTTATTAGATGAATTTGGATAAATTCCTATATCCTATTTGTAAATTTAACGCAATCACTTTTACTCACTTTTATATTTTTTGGTCTTGTGTGTCTTCTGTGTACCATCACGACGACAGTAATAATGCTGAGCAGAATAATAGGAAGGACAGCGACGAGTGTGGCTAGGACGCAGACAGTGCGCAGTATACAAAGTAAATCGACAGGTATTCCACTCCCATTGAGCAACGCAGTGAGGAGCACCGTACCAGCCACCACGGCCACGCCGGCGCAGACGCAGGGAATGAAAGTGAGGAGCTCAGTGAAGAGGATGTGCGACGGCTGTTCGATAGTGAGGAGGAAAGCGAGGCTCTATGTGATCTGCAGCAAGGATCCGAAGCACAAGCAGGTGAGAATGGCTTTGGTGTTGGGTGTGAGCTATTTGCTAACGAGCAGTGTAGCGTCAGGGATAACTAAAGCCATGTGTATGAGTAATACGAATTTGTAATAGAAATGCATTCACAGCCAGTCTCGTTTACTACAAACCACGATGAGCTTCTTTAATCGTTTCAAGAGCAGCGAAGGGAGTGACACGTCTGCTTCCACACCTCCTCCACCACCACCATCCAAACCCTCCTCCTCTTCTAACTCTTCCTGGTTCTCTTCCCTTTCCTCTAAAATCGGTGTGTTATCTATCAAACTCATCCTCATCGCTGATACCGTAGTTTAGGATCGAGCAATACCAACGACTCAGACAACCCTCAATCATCACGCAGCGCTATCAAGCAGCAGAAACGACGCCAGGGATGGCGTCAGTCTGATCGCGATCTTTGGAAAGACGATGAGGACGAAGAGGAGGATCCCAAACTTAAGCAGTACTATCAGTATAAGAAGGATCGCGCTAAGGAGAGAGAGGCTAATGAGAACTCTATATTCACTCAGGTCCAGCGCGCCTTCAGTGGGTTTCTTAGTCATGCCAAGCGTAGGCCACTAATTATGTATAACTTGCAGATGAACGCGGCGAGGTGTTGACGCAGGTGGGATATCTAGTTGCATGAAGTTGTTGCGTCAGTGGCTCACACTGCTCTCCTCAGGTAGAGGAACAGTTCCATAACATGGCGTCAAACGCTTCCAAAATGGCAGGAGAGGTGGGTGTCACGTCAGGTACTAAGGTCGTCTAACATGTGAACGCCCAATAGGCCCAGAACACTGCTGCGAAAGGTGCGTCCATGTCGTGTATTCACTCTCATATACCACTGACACACCGAAAATAGAGTCTGCCAAGAAGGTACGTCGCTTGGAGTTGGGAGTTGGTCGTTCGCGTTACTGACCATTCGTTTAGACATTTGGACACTTCTTCTAGCATGCCACACTTCTACTTCTTGTTATCATATCACGTCTTATCATATTGGGTCATTTACGCATTCATTCGAGCACAGACACGTGCCTGCAATTACCATCAGCCCTGCTTCTGCTAGCTATCATCTCACACAGCTGTCTGCCCTCTTCAGTAGGCTGCATACTGCGGTTGTCTTTATAATCTTTGATCAGCGTCAAATCGTCAATGAGGTGCATTCATGTATACAAAAAGATTTATAATTACTGTGTCAGCCTTTTTAAAGCTGTGCTCGAGCTCTTGCGCTGATATACTGGAAAGCCAGCTCTCTACCTCGAATCAAAGCCAACTTACGTCATCTACACTGATCATTGAGTTTGAAGCTGGAAAAGTGTCAGTAGCATTATTGAGATCTGCAAAAACCGAAGATGCAAAAAATAAGCATTCTCGTTATTTTTTTGGCGAGCGCAAAAATTATGACCGATGAGAGATTTGAACTCCCGACCTCCAGATAGCACCAACGAATTGGAATCTGTTGCGCTACCACTGCGCCAATCAGCCCTAATTTTGCCGATTTTGTTGCTATACAATGTGCCACATCGACAGAAAGTCAAATGTTCATTTTTCGGAGATTCGAGGGCTTTAGCCATGTTCCGGAATCAAAAGGATTGGTATAGCGCATTAATTTTGTGTATATCTATCGTATCTGTCAACGTCACTAACACCGTATCGGAATGGAGAAAGCTCCGTTTCAGCGGCCAAAAGACGGAAGTACGAATAGATAAAACGCTTGATTGATTTACAGAAGAGTATTGTATAGATTGAATTCCCTTCCAGCTGAAAAACGGGCCTCTGCCATTAGTTCGTCCAGTTCTTCCTACATCAAAGACCGCCATCTCCATGATTAGCTGAGGTACCGGAGCGGAGCTGCTACCACAGAGATCTATACATCGTCCGAAAACATCTCTTCACATCGCATATCTAGTTCAACAGGTTCAGATAAGAGAACGATTGGAATCCTTCGTTCAAGTGCGATTAACGTTGGATCAGTTCCGACGAAAAAGCTTCCGTTACAACTGAGCTGCGCTAGAGAACACACACCCGCACTGAATCGTATCTCTCGAGTATCAGCTTGTTTGGATCTTTCGTTTCTAGGCGAATGGAGCCAGACCCGACAACCGGAGACAAGGACCCGTGGTCGATGGATAGGACAGTCCGCAATCGATGTCTTAAGGTCACGACTCCTTATCATTGCCTGGGAAGGCAGCATAAGCAGATTAGCAAGGGAGGAGGTACAACTGAGCTACAGGGAAGATCTCCAGAGCAAGGAAGTTTACGAGTTGCATAAGCTGTCATTTAGACTGCTTGCTACCTCTCGATATCTTTGCTGATCCGCTTGATGGCAACTCAGAGTCATTAAGGGCAAGATGCCTTATCTTATCGCCGTTCACAAGACTATTCGAGTGAGATTGCAGCGCAACAATGCTATCTCGTTCAGCACCTGTCTCTACACAATACGTACTCTTCATCGTGGTTGCAAATACGCCGATAAACCGCATCTCTGACAACTCCCATCGCCAGTGCACCGGCCTGTCCATCTCTGTCATTGTGCTCGAGAGATCTTCCTTCTTGCTGCGTCGTCAGACCTGTTCAGAGCCGCCTTCACAGAGTGCATTCGTCACTGGCACGCATATTCGATTCGCGTCTTGGATAATCACCAGATGTGACAACATCGAGGGCAATCCCGGCAAACTGCGCAACTAGAACAGATTTGGCAAGTAAGCCAAATAAAGCGGGAAAGCTACCACATATCCCTCGCTGCGCTATTATGCTTGTGTCGCAATATCAGCTCGATCCGCGACATGAAATAAAACTGCCATTCTGGGCTTAGTGACACTGTTTTAGCGCCAGACTAGCGTCAATCATCCCCGTGACACGTGGCTTGGCTATTTTAGTGCGGTTTTGCCCCACTATATAAAGCTCGACAGCCGTTTTCACCTCTTCTTCACGGCCGGCCATCATCAAGATATAGCGCTCCTCAAGACTTCAACAACCCACCCATAAAACATTGCATGCATTCTGTATCTTACCCCTCACCACAGCTCGTTCAGCACACGCAAGTTATTCGGACACGCAAGTACTCTCAAGGCTTCAGGCATATCAAGAGCTCAATCAAGATTGACATTTGAGGTAGATCGCTTATGGACATAGTGAGTACTCACTACGCTCCCTATAGCCTTCTGACCCGTCTCGCAGACTTCTACTCTTCTGCTTCTTCTTCTCGGTATCCACTTCGGCTTCTTCTCGGGAATCTTCACTTCGGCTTCTTCTCGAGAACTTCGCTTTGGCTTCTCTTCAAGCTCTTCTCTTCGGGCTCTTATCTTCGGGCTCTTCTCTTCGGGCTCTTCTCTTCGGGCTCTTCCCTTTGGGCTATTCTCTCTGAGCTCCTCTCTTCGGGCTCTTCTCTTCGGGCTCTTCTCTTCGGGCTCTTCTCTTCGGACTCCTCGCTTCGGGCTCTTTTCTTTGAGCTCCTCTCTTCGTGGTCTTTTCTTCCTTCAAGAGACCTTCTTCACTCAAGAACGCAATCAACGGTGGCAGATCAAGTTTGGACTCCACTCGGGCTCGCACACGCCCTTTTCAAGATGGACAGCATTTCTTTGGAGGACAGGGCAGTTCTCAGATGGTGATCATAGCAGCAGCGTGAGTGGTCTTTCACTCCTCACTACCGCTTGCTGACTTATCTCACAGTCTCCATCTTTCGAGACGCACGAGCAGCATAGGAGACTTCAAGGACGGTGGACCTTGCATTGACGTAGGTGACTTCTTTGCACTTTCATCTGCTGACTTCTCACTCAGACTCTGGTTCACCCTCTCCCAGTAGCGCAAGACACAGCAGCAATTCCCTTCAAGTCTTACTTTGGTACTTCAAGAAGATCAGACACATCGGTACTTCGGGATCAAGATCTTGGTCGGCGTTCTTCCAGCTTCGTTCTTTGTTCTCCCGGTATCGTTCTCTTCGCAGCACTTTGGTTTGCAGCGATCTTTTTCTTCTTCTTCTTGCCCTCCGGAGGGCTACCATACTGCTACTGACTACTGCTGCTCGCTGCTCTCTGC
>SPNW01000062.1:0-52925 GCA_004918325.1 Wallemia hederae
TCAAGTACATTGGGAGTCGTGTTGACCGTCTGGGCATTGCACGGCGACAGTAGCCTACTCAGAAGGGATGCATTGTGTAGACTTCGGTTTACATATTGCCTGAATATTTTGCACGCCTTCTACTCTACTCTGTAGGGTAGATGGCACTGTCTTTGCGTGGTTGCTGCCAGCCTTGATTGTGCTATCTGCTTTGCTTAGGTGATTTGGGGCTATTTGTATTGTACGTTGTTCTCGATTGATTCTTCTATTGCTTTTACTTGATAGTGTTTGCTAGTGTGATGTGTATAATAAGGTGGCTGAAGTAATTCTTTTCTAGTCTCTGCTTCTATTAATTGCATTTACTTGTGGCCTCTTGTCTTCGCTGTTACCCCACTTGCCACCCGTGTTTTTTACCCATTCTATCACTGTAAAAATACATTTAATTTACATCCAGTATTACTATTAGCGTCTGCATTCTCTATTCAAACACTAGAAGAAATCTCCAAGCACTGATCGACCGCCTTCTCTAGATTGCCATGCTCCGCTTTGAGTACAATCTCACACACTCCTGGCTCCACGTGCGGGAATATCTGCAGCAGCGTCTCCAACGACCTATTGAATTGCTGCCGTGAGCGCTCCAGTTGCTCTAGGTACTCTGAATGCGATCGTTCCAGCTGGGCTCGCTCCATATCCTCCTCACGACGTGCGTGTGCGTGTGCTTCTTCGTCACGACTTAGCTCCCTCTCTTGCTGATTCGGCGACGACGAATTTGTCAGCTTATCAACGCCTTCTTCGACCACCTCTCCAAGCAGCTTGCCAATCTTGCCTATCCCTTGAGTCGTGCGCTGGAACAACTGCCTAGACTCATTGGCAATGTTCAGCTGCGGCGTCGTTGGTGGTGGCCTGTCTGGAGACGGCGGTGGTGTTGATGGTAGCTGTGATATCGCTTCTGCAACGCGTCTGCAATAATTGTGTCAGTTTGTGCAACTCAAGCAACACCAAAACTCTCCACGCACCTCTCAAAGTCATCCTTGTCTATATTTGAGAGCGCTTTGTGATCTAAATTGTTGATGAACGACACGGCTGCCGTCAAGGTATAAAAGTAGTAGCCAACCTCGCCAGAAAGCTGCTCGCTGTCGGTGAAGCGCTGTATGTAGTCAATGTTGCTGACCAAATGCGCTGGATTGGACTGCAGCAGAGCGTAGATGAACAGTGGCAGCAAGGTATCAGCTGAGGTGGTTGTAGGTGACTTGTTGAGGATATTGGTGAGGTATATTGAAGTATTGAGGATAACGAGCGACTTGTCTCTCGGGCAGTGATAGTAGTTGATGGATTTGAGCTGCATCACTGCGCGTTGGAAATTCTCGTCCAAATCGACGTCTAAATCGAGGTGTTTCAACTCAATCCAGCTGAAAATCCTCATTCGCTGCTCCAGCACCTGATCCTTAGCCAGCTCGTCGTTTCTAGGCTTGAAAATCCTCGGGTATAGCCTGATATGTATAACTTTGCTGATGCATTCCATAGCCGTATCGATATCGCCAAACTGGCCAGTCTTGACCATCTCAGCTCTAATGAATGCCAGAAAGTCCGCAATCAGCTTCACTTGCTGGCTCGCCGTGAACTCTCTCCTCGAGAATCCGGTGAGGAAAGAGTGCGTGTACTTGTGTATAGATTCAACGCTGTTGTACACGCTCAAGAACTCCTCAAACCGCGTATCCTCCTCAATATTGTATATTTTCCTCTCTCCGTGATTATCACCGCTTTCTGTCATGAACGATGAGGATCAAAGACCAGGAATTGAATTGGGTGATTTGCTACCTCAAATTTATTTTATTCAACGTCCCCAACTGGACAAATCTCTTGCTCCCGTACCACCATCTCCAAACCCATCTCTATAAATCAGCCATCAACAGAGATGACGTTTTCAGATTGCAGCTCAGCTCGACAGAGATCGACAGGATGCTCTTCATAAGGCTTATTACCACCCCTGAGCTCCTCGCCAGCATACACCCAGCCATCTCCAGCGCACACACGCTCAACGTCATCGACTCAAATACCAAAATCATACGCATCTACATCTCCTCTGGCTGGACAAAGTCCACAAAGTACTCCGATCTCATCCTCACCACCTTCTACAACGATCACATCGTCGTGTCCGTCGCGACTTCCATCGACCCCCAATCCGAGGAACCCCATCAATACGCTCAAATTCCACTCTTTGCGTGGTCTGCAGTGTTTGGAAGCCACAGCGCAAAAGTCAATCACTACTGGCAGTGGAATATCAAGAATCAATCAAGCACTGCCTCCATCATGTCAAACTTGGTCGATTCCATAGCGACAACAAAGTATATACCCCAATTGCACTCGTTCAGAGACCTATCCATCTCACAATATTCCATTGACGCTCAAAGAAATAGCTTATCGTTCAGCGCAGACATATCAAATGACCTCATCGAAACATCTCCTCAACTCTGCTTGGCCGTCGTGGACGATTCCGCATATGACGTACACACCTCACACGACTGCGATGTCACTGTCACGAGACAATCAAATACCCTTCTCATCCAGCTTCAATTGACCCAGACATCTACCGTCTCAATTGAGAAGACCACAGGATCACCATCTTCCATACGCTTCAATGGTATCATTAGGACAGTCGCCGACGCTCAAGAGCCATCATTTGTTGAGGCGCTTCCACGATCGTCTGCTCACAAGTTTCACGCCAACTCCATCCTCCAACAGCTATCAAAGTCTAGCAAGCAAGAAGAGGATGCACAAGCAGAGGATACGTCGGACGTCGGTACATCGCAGCGAGGTAATTTGCGCACTCCTGCTCAGGCTACCGAGATTGCTTCCTTGATACGGCGCAACTACACCTATTTCTCCAGTCTGCTGCAGGAGCCAGAGGCCAAGTGGAGACATGTCAGCGACAACAAGGGTGTATCGATCACACAGCTGGATACCATTGACCCATCGCTAATCCTATATCGAGGCCAAGGTGAGCAAATCGATGCACACCGTAACGTACGCTAACACAGCCTACAGCCACATTCATTGGAGTCAGCATCTTCGACATTTTCGCAGTCTTTGAGTCGTATGGCTCAAGAGTGTTCTGGGACAAGACATTCGAAGACGCAACACTGCTCGAAGATATCAACAATGCTTCGTATCTGTGGTACTTCAAAACGAAGCCAGTCTGGCCAGCGAATGCCAGGGACAACGTGTTAGTGACGACGTCCTACAAGTCAATGGCGAGCATACACTGCTTTGGATTCACAGCACACGATTCATCACTCTTCCCAACGATCCCACCCATCAAGCCCAACCTCATACGTTCCCAGACGGACTTGTCAGGCGTAGCTATCGAGAGTCTGTCACCTACGACAGTGCAAGTGACCGTTCTCGAGCAGAGTGATCCGAAGGGGTGGCAGAACAAGTCGGGTATACCACAGATCCTCACTCAGCAGCTTTCAGGTGTTGGAGAGTTCGCCATCAAGTACGGCGGCCCTCCAATCCTAACAGACATCACCAACGCCAGAACATTGACGAGTCACTACGACCACGACAAAGCCAGCTACAAGCTGGAATATGAAATGCTACTGCCATCCGACACGCTTGTGCCAGTTCAGTCAGACGAGGAACTGCATCCGAACAGATCGAAGGAGCCATTCACGATCACTTGCTTAATCAGGTGTGATCTGGATGTCTGGGCTAACAGCATAGACGTTATAGTTGATCCTCCCGCAACGGGCGTTGAGTGCACCAGGCGACACAAGCTCAGTGCCAGAGGAGGCGGCTTGTGGATCTCGATCAAGCATCAAGGTGAGTAGCATTCTAGCAATGAACCCTCTGACTCTCCTCCAGTCGACCCATCGAATGAGCAGTACGACATCATGGACTCCAAGCTAGCAGTGAATATTCTCAAGAGCAAGAAGGATAAAGACCGCGGCAGTGTCTACGTCAACGGGATGAAAGCGTCTGTAAACGTCGAAGAGATGTCCGAGGAGGCTGTTGCGAAGCTCAAAAGCATGAAGAGACATCCACCAGCCACCGTACCCCTTGACACGCAAGCAGAGAGGCACTTGGAGGTGAATGACATAGATCCAGTAGATGGATGGCTCAATTTGGAGAAGAAGACGGAGGAAGCATCCTCAACGTCCGCGCCATCGACAGCCTCGTCGACCATCGTAGACGCACCATCGCCAGACAAAGAGGTGGCATCGAAATACACGTCCAAGCTAGGAAGTGTACCTGAAACGCCACAAAAGTCGTCAACGTCTATCAAAGAGGATGCAAGCGTGCACTCTCAGTCGTTCGATCAAGACGCCCCCAGACACGACGCCACCAAGCACAAAGAGCCCATGAGACGTGCACTCGACAGTCTCAGCTGGACTAGAAGGATACACGAAGACCTTAACAGCAACACGCCTTCGACATCCTCAGCGCTCAAGTCTACACTCTCGTCCCAAAAGCAGCAACTGTACAGCTCGAGCGTGTCAACAAACGCCAGCATAGCCAGCAGTAACTCCAACGTCGATCTGCCCTCAGCTGAGAGCTCAAAGAACACAAGTTGGAACGTTATCTACGAGAAGGACGACCTCACCATCAAAAGGAAGCTGTTTCACGCACTGTCGAATGACATACCTGTACAGGTCGGTCAGCGCGTGATCGAGGGATGGAGCGTGAACGAGGTGGTCTCAGCCATACAATCCTCGCTCCTCAGCAAAACGACGAAGGACGGCAAGAATTGGGATAACGAGCGGATTGTGCATAATGATGTACTAGAAGTGTATCCGAGCGGCAGTTTCAGCTCATTCCTCACCCTCAGGACAACTTTCCCTTTCAAGGACAGAGCTTTCTTCACGTCCACTGTGATCAGCAGCATTGATGGCAAGTGTTTCATCACCTCAGCCAGTATCGATCCATCGCTGCTATCTGCACACAATTTCAATACAAAGGCGTTGAATAGCGGCAAGCTGCCATTCGGAAGGGTGCTCATTGACAGCTGGGTGCTTGAAGAAGTCGACCCGTACAGCACTGAGAAGCTGCTCATACCATCGACGACTGTCAACCATTACGTCGCAGTAGACTACCGCGGCAACGTCCCATCTACCGTCAACAACCTCTGCAACACGCTGAGTGTCAAGGTTCTCAACAGTCTCGACGCACATCTGAAGAACAATGGCCCACCACTGAACATTTTGAGACCGACGCAGAAATTCTCGCTCAATAAGAACAGCGAGATTCCAGACGAAGTGAGCCTCAAGGAGGGCGAGCTAAGCTGGGTAATCAAGCGTGACAACAATGGTGAAGTAGGGTTCGTTGCAGCGAACACATACGACGGAGAGCACTGTCTGCAGCTAGGTCACGGATTGCTGACTGAGGAGGAGATGAAGATGCAGGCAGGAGTGAATGAGCTTGAGGAGAAGGATGATACATTGGATGATATCGACATTGATCAAATCTCACCAACTCTCCCTGAACGCTCCTTCGAGCAGCAACAGCAGCAGCAGCAGCAAACACCGCAACACTCATCACAGTCCCAATCCCGTGTTGTCACGCCGTCGAATCTCGCTAAACGGGCGTCGTCAATGTCCTTGCGCGTACCGCCTGGTCTCAATCCTCAAATGAGGAGCGTGAGCGGCGCGTCGACGGCCACACTACGCAGACACGATTTCAGGAGCAAGTATGAGAATCTCCTGCAAGCACTGCGCTTCGGTCGCGATTACCTGCTCAGTGAGGTGATTGTTGATCTGCAACTCTTTGCTGGAGGCTTGAACGTGAATATTGGAGCGGTAGTCGCAGACGAGAAACTCCCTTTGCCTGCTTTTACGTCTAACAGACGCGACGATGTCGCTATCACTCTCAACGTTTACAACCTCAGCTCGTCCCTCGATCCTGCTAGAGTCAGACACAAACAGCTGCTCAGAGTGGTACTCAATTGCGGTCAGCTTGAGGATAGCCTAAGAGTTAAGCTCCTTAACCATCACAAATTGATTACTACACTCAGACTCGCGAGCAGCGATGGCCTCACACCGGCAAATGAATTCCTTCTGAATGGAAACACTACTGCTGTGCAGTCGGAGAAGCTGTCTATGCAGGATCTCATCGACGACGTCAAAGGCGAAGCACTCGATTGCATCTCCTTGCCTAATTCTAGTGGGTTTCCAGACTCTTATGAATTCTGCTGACGAAGAATCCCAAGCTGCAGATACTGCCATCCCGCCGTGTCTACTCAACCCTCTGTCTGTCTCCAGCAAGCACGTCAAGGGTGCAGAAGCGGAGGAACAGGTGGAGCAGAGCGTTTCGTCTGAGGCAGGCGCAGAAGAGGTACAGAAAGATACGTCGAAAGATGAGACCCCAAAGGACGAGATTGTGGGTGTTGCGCTGAAAGGAGCGAGCGCTCAGTTGACAATTTCTACTAGGTGCAGAGCAACTCGCTTATGTCCATCTTCACATCGAACTCCAACATCTTCTCGAATCTGGGGTCGCCCTCACTACCTTCACTCCAGTCAATGTTCAGTATTAACAGATCACCGGAACCTGAGGCTAAGGAGGAGGAGAAGAGCGTCGGAGGTGAAGATGTACGCAGCGCATCGTCGAGTCCGTCTCCAGAGACATACAAGACGCCGGAAGGCATACAGTCACCAGTGTCCACAGCATCCTTTTCGCCTGCTCCTGAGAAATTAGAGCCAACTGTCAATGAGTCGAATGTACAACTCAGTCAACACAGCTATACGCTCACTTCACTCGGTTTGGTCTTGTTGCTCACTGCGATTACTTTCTTCTTGCTTGGATCACTCGTCAGGTCACTAACATTGCCTGATGATTATGTGGTCTACGTGCATAACGCTGACATCAACTTTGATCAGCTTGCAAATGTGATAAATTACAAGGTGTTTAAGAAGTTGGTGCAGTTTAGGATACCCTTTATGAATTCAGATGTAATATTTGGTCTTTCGTAACTTATTTGATGCATAACATGATATTTGTCTAATCGATCTGGTTGATCTGGGGGAGTGTTAATGAGTGAGCTTATCATACCACGTGTAAACTTACCAAAGAGAAGAGCTTTTGTTGCTCACTCAACCTGCACAGCGGATGAGTGGATTCAGGGACGTGGTCGTCTGGCATCCATATCTTGAAGTTGGTGAAGGTGTGACCTGTGGATTGAAACGTCTGACGCGTTTGTGGGTGGGTATGTGAATGAGTGTTGTCATCGTTGTCGCTATGCTGGGATGATTGCGCGTTATACGCGTTATCTTGGGTATCGTCGTCGTCGTCGTCGTCATCGTCGTCCATTGAGTATTTCTTAGCTTTGAGCGATTTCTTTGGCTGCTTGGGCTCTGATTCTGAGAGGGTTTCTTTGACGCACACGCCAATCATGCCATCGCCTATAGAAACATCCCTGGCGGTTATTCTGCGACCTCTGAACGCAGCAGAGTTGTTGCGGGGATGGAAGTACGTGGAAATATTCGCAGCGCCCTCATAATTTATCTTGAATGGCATCAAATGCGGTATACACTCGCTCTGGCCAGCCTTGTTCACCTCAATCATCACAATTCACCTTAAAGAGCAACGGCCATCATGACCGCGGCTGATAAATCCTCGGCGGTTCCCGTAGCCCAGTTCAAATTGGTCAGTGATGGCGCCGTGGATGGCAAAGTGCACGATAAAGCAATGGCGAAATTTGGTTGTGAGTGTACGGCTACAACGCAGCAATGACGCGCTCATTCAACGCGCAGATAACACTCACGACGCCGCGTACAAAGAAAGTAAAGCGTATCAGCGCTATATCGAACCACTCGAGCACGATCTCAATCACCAGGTCGAGTACGATATGGACGAACAGGACAAGTTCTGGCTTGACGATCTCAACAAATTCCGTAGAAGCTTACAGCTCACTGATATCTCATACGAAGTCTTCGAGATCGTCGTCGATCGCCTCGAGAAGGAATACCTCGATTTGCAGAAGAAACTGCCCCCAAAGACACCCAAGCACGCTTTGAGCGAGGACTCCACATGCCTCATTTGCAACGACAGCGAATGCGACAACTCAAACGCTATCGTCTTCTGCGACGGCTGCAACCTCGCAGTGCACCAGGACTGCTACGGTATACCCTACATCCCAGAAGGGCAATGGCTGTGTAGGAAATGCACCGTATCACCAGAGAATCCCGTCTCTTGCGTCCTCTGTCCCAACGAAGGCGGTGCTTTCAAACAAACCAACAGCGGAGCATGGGCACACGTCCTCTGCGCCAATTGGATACCCGAGACCGGTCTCTCTAACCCCGTATACCAAGAACCAGTCGAGGGCGTCGATAAGATACCCAAATCCAGATGGAAACTCATCTGCTACATCTGCAAGCACAAGCTGGGCGCTTGCATACAGTGTGATGACAGGAATTGCTTCGTCGCTATGCATCCAACGTGTGCGCAGAAGTTCGGGCTCTTATGCAAGACCCGCAACATCATACAAGGCGATCAACTCGAGGATAACATCGTCATGAGAGCTCTGTGTCACAGACACAGACCAAAGACAGTCAAGAGCGCTCCCCTCTTCGACCTCGACAAGGACGCGTCCATTATTCCCTCCCTTGGCGCTGCTTCCGCCAAAGCTGCGAGAGCACACAGTCATAACTTTAACCCTGGTCCCCCACTCGTACCGCAATACATTGTCGATCGCATATTAGATCACATCGACAGCATCGATTTGCAGTTCAAGGTGGAAATTGTCTACGAGATTACAAAGTACTGGTCACTGAAGAGAGAGCGGAGGAGGGGTGCTGGACTCATACGAAGATTGCATCTTGAGGTGAGTGCGATCTGCATGCGAATGCGTGAGCTGACCGTCGACAGCCGTGGTCTGCCACCGTCAACTCTCAGCACAGCGAAGCTGACAAGCGTCAAAAGCTGGAGGTGAGTGTGAGCTTATTTTAGTAGACGCCAGTCTCACGCTCAATCACAGTACCTGCTTGCAATCAGAGACGACTTGGAGCGCGCAAAGAAGCTTGCAGACTTGATGGTGGAGAGGGAGGCAGCAAAGCAGAACCAGGTGAATCACCTCGTCGAAACCGTCTTTCACTTCCTCTTCCCGTACGACAAGCCACTGCGGCTGGTGTTTGAGAAAATAGTAGCGTGAGTGAGGGTATGTATTTATTAGAGGCACGCTAATCGTACAAACAGACTCGACGAAACAGAGCTATTCGCTGAACCCGTCCCGCTCGATGAGGCACCCAACTACCTCGACATCATCAAGACGCCGATGGACTGGTCCAAGATCTATTCGCGCATCGACAAGCGCGCTTACAGATCCAAGGCCGAGTTCGTCAGCGATGTGATGACAGTATACAGCAATGCGATGCACTACAACCAGGAAGGATCAGCAATCTACATCGAGACGGAGACGCAAAAGAAGCAATGCGAGGAGATACTGTCGCAGTCTCTTGAAGGCGTGGAATCGTTTGACGCGAACCAGACAATCATCAAGATGCTATCTGTAGAACAAGGACTGGAGAAGCTATTCGACACGACACTGTTCGTTGAGTCGTCGCCAGAACCTAAGAATCAGACGTCCGACGATACGCAGAAGGTGGGCAACTCGAGACGGGCCAAGAAGAGTAAGCGCAGACGTGAATATATTCCTGAAGAGCACCGCGCACAGAAGGAAGAAAGACTCGCACGTCAGCGAGCAGAGGCTGATCTTGAGCTGCAACGGATGATGGAGGCGGGTTTGATGAGCAGTCGGAGCATGCGGTCGCAGAGTGTGTCTACGCCAACTACTGAGAAGAAAAGTGCTGGCAAGCCTTCGAAACCACCTGCACCTGCAGCAACTGGCGGCGCATCAACTTCCTCTCCGAAAAGCGCAGCTGGTAAGATGAAACAAGTAGCTGCCTCGACTGGCAAACGCGCTGCGAAGAGAGGCGTTCCTCGTACTCCAAGTATGCTTAGCAAGGAGGTGCAGCCGCAGCCGCAACCACAACCACAACCGCAACCAGAGCCGCAAGGCGAAGTAAGTGCGCTATCAGAATCACAACCGCAAAGTACACCAGAAGAACACGAGGAACAAGAGGAACAGGAGCAGGATAGCTCGACCTTGCAGAGCTCAGACGCTCGTCAACTTGAAGCACACGGCACTAAACGTGCCCTCGATATGGACTTCATTGTTCCCCAGGGCTGGTCTTCTGACGGTAATGGCAATAAGAGACTGAAAGCAGACGCACGCAGGAATAGCAGAAAGAGTTTGGCACAGGTGCTGCCGTCGCCTGACGAGGTCGAGCAGACGAGAGAAGAGTCCAACAGTCAGTCAGCAGAGCTAGACGACGAAAGAGCTGCGTCGCAGGCTGCTCGAGCGGAACAGGACGAAGAGGAGGAGAGGGAAGAAAAGCCAGAGAAGCAGGATGAGGAAGAGGAGGCGCAGGAGGAGATGGCCAAGGTAGACAAGAATGAATCGCGAGCACAGTCAAAGGCAAAAGCGACTGCCAAGTCACCTGCAAAGAAGATCGCTAAGAGCAAACCGAAGAAAGCGACAAAGAGTGCCACTGCATCTGTCAAGAAGCCTCAGAGAAGAGAAGCATCAGAAGAGGAGATAGAAGAAGCTGATGAAGAAGTATACGAAACGCCAGAGTCAGCTGATGAGTCTGAGGATGCAACCGCCGAAGCGCGTCCACAGCGTCAAAAAAGCAAGCCAGCCGAGTTACTTCAAGCTGAAAAGAAGCGTGAGCAGCACGAAGCGACTACAATTGTGCGCAAGAAGGCGAAAGCGACCAAGAAGAAGGGCAAAGAGACGAAGAGGCCCAATACGGACAACTGGAGCAGTCCACCGAAGAAGAAAGCAGCAGCAGCAGCAGCAGCAGCAGCCGCTGCAGAGGCAGAAGAAGCAGCAGCAGCATCATCATCACAATCACGATCACACTCACCTACGAGAAAGACACGTTCAGGAGATCCCTACAATCCAGAGAATCACATGGAGGTTGACAATTTCAGTAGTGGATCACTGGTATGGGCTAAGCTTGAAAGATATCCTCACTTCCCATCAGAGATCTACGACATGGATGACGAGGATGATGCAGATGACATACCGGTGAATGTCATACTCGCGAAACCCAAATCCAAATTTCAGTGTCTACTTGTCCGCTTCTTCGATAACAAACGCACTTGGGCTTGGGTGCCGACTCATAACCTTGTTTCTCTCGGTTGGGACGACGTCGACCAACAGTACCTCGATCGCAAGCTGTTCAAGAATACGCGCGCGTACGACGGCGTCAGACTGGCATATAGGAAGGCGATGGCTGCGCTGCAGTAGCAGTAGCAGTAGCAGGATCAGCCGCGACACTCAACACACCAGCAAAACAATGAATTATGTACTCATGTATCGTCTGTAACATTGTCTGTAAGTATGAAAGAGGTGGCGTTACCAGCATGGATGTGTGTGGCTGTGAGGGGTATACGAATAGGCGTGTGCATGTCTCGCGTATGGCCAAGACCGAGATTACCGTGCTCGTTCCATCCACACACGTAGACGGTGTTATCGGCTGTGCGGAGCAGAGTGTGCTCGCTGCCGACTGCGAGCTGCTGTATGGGCGGGAGAGAATCGCTGATGAGCTGCGGTGTTCGTATGTCATCGCTGCTGGTGGCGTTGGGTGAAGCGCCAGTCCTCCCTACTGACCAGAGTGCTTCGCCGTCGTACCAAACAGTACCGCGCCACGTGCAGCCGTATAGCAACGTACGGTGTTTGGGTACGCTGGGAATGTTGAGCTGACCGTGCGCATTAGATCCCCAGCATATCAAATCATCTGCTGAGTGTATAATGGTATGCTCGCGGCCGGTGCTGACTCGGATAAGTGGGGTAGATGTTGTGAGCAGCGTGTGAGGAGTGGCGAGAAATGGAACCGCTTTGTAAGCATCACTTAGCTGCCCTTTACGTGAAGCGCCCCAGCCAATGACGGAGAATGTCTCGTTGTTGTTGTGTTTGAGGATTGCGACGATATGACGAAATGACGCGGATAGGTGCACAATGTGATGGTCTTGTAAAGGGAGGGATATAGGCGTGGGTGTTGCGGATGCATTCGCGACGCCTCTAGCACCGAATTCTGCACTGCCGATGCTGATGAAGAGTGGAGACTGGTTGAAGCCTTCAAGGAGCACGAATGAGGTGTCCCAAGAGGCTAGGATGCGAGTGGGAGTGTGTAGTGGATAGAGTTGACTCAGCCAATCGAGCCGCGTTAGAGTGTGTACCGTGTCTGTGCCTAATCCCAGCTGATTGGATGAATTCGATCCAGCGCCATAAACGTGGGTATTGGAGAGAACAAGCGTGTGATTACCGCCTGTAGCTATTTCTACGCCATTGTTGAATTCACGTGCAAATTTAAAAGACGAAATGTCTTCGTCGCATTCGTTGAGTTGGTGATTCGAGTTAGACCCAGCGTTGAGCAAGCGATATGTCATCAAAGATAGAGCTTATCAAGCAGCTCAGGGCTAAATTCGGCTGCTCACTCAACCAAGCAGTAAAGAGTCTGAATGAGAGCGGTAATGATATCGTGCAAGCGGAGAAGACGCTGCAGACAATTTTGAGTAGCGACAACGCAGCCAAAATCAGTAAGGCGATGGGTAAGGGTGAGGGCAGTGAAGGATTGATCGGTAGCGTCGTGCTCCATAACGGGTTCCCAATCACTCGCGGAATACCCGCTATGAACAGAGCAAGAGGTGGATTGGCGCAGCTGTCATGCCAGTCTGACTTCGTTGGGAGGACTGACGAGTTCAAGAAGCTCGTGGAGGATGTCACTCACTCTTTATCCTTCTTGGTAGACGCTAATGGCTTCAAAGACGTCGATATAGCAAGCGGTGTACTCGATGCTCCCCTTATTGCTTCCTCGCCTGACTCCACACCTGCTACCACCTCCAACCAATCCATACAGGACGCTATCACCTCCACAATCGCTAAAGTCGGTGAAAATATTACTCTTAAGAGGTTCACAGCGTTCAATCTGCCAGGCGCAAAGTCAGAACAGTCTCCAATTAGAGCGCTGGGTCAGTTCACTCACTCTACTCAACCTAATAGCCAGATTAACTCAAATTCACCCGTACAGCTTGGCTTGTTGGCTGCGTTGGTGGATTTGGAGGTGTCGGGAAGCGCTAATCAAGACGCTGTCAACCAGCTTTCGCGTAAGATAGCGAGACAGAGCGTCGCGATGGATTGCGATACAGTTGAGCAGCTGGAAGAGCAGGAATTGCTTGGTGGTGTGGATGCACAGACGGTGAAGGCGTATTTAGACGAATGGACAGCGCAGAATCAGCTGGAGAGTGCGCAAGTGAAGGATTTCAGGAGATGGGGTCTTTAGTGAAAACTTTCTGTGTTGTAACTACTTGATTAGATGCCGTCATCACAAATACAGTACATAACAGGATTATTCTTGGTTAGTGGGGAGTAATTGGGGTGTCTATAGTATCTAATAGACGCCTATTAGATTGTAATAGTCGCCGTGCTTTGGGTATTCAGCTACGAGATTACCGATAAGCTGTTCGAGATCGGATACAAGAAACCATTCCTGTGAGCTTCCTATAGCTGCAATAGAAGCCTCATTGATTCTCTAATAGCCTCACTTATCTCTCCTCCGCCGCTTTCACGCCCTATTTGATCCCGTACTTGCTATGGCACAAAGTACCCAATCAAAACCAGCTGAATCCATCCCAAACGCTCAATTTAGCGTACAAATTCACTTTCTATTGGATTCTAGCGAACTTCTCTATCAACGCTAGCCTTCAATTCACCTCCGTAGCTTCGTCAACAATCCTCAGCTCCACTTCCGGGCTTTGGACCTTCTTGCTCGGTTGCTTGGTCAGCGTTGAGTCATTCGAGTTCACCAAACTGCTCGCCGTATTCGCCTCTATAGTGGGATCAGTATTAGTAGCCTTGGATGACGTTCACGGCGTTGACCACGTATTCAATGCCTTGTCCATTGTGAGTTGATAGCCAGGCAGCTCGAACGATCAGCTCAATCCTCTCCACAGCTCGGCGATTCACTTGCTTTACTCTCCGCTGTCAGCTTCTCGGTGTACATCCTCCTCCTCAAGAAAGCCGTCGGCAGCGAATCAAACATCGACTTCCCGCTCTTCTTGGGCTACATCGGCGTCATCAACACCGTCTGCTTCTGGCCAATCCTCGTCATTCTGCACTACACGGGAATCGAAACGTTCCAAGTCCCAGACAATTCAACCGTCTTGATCATTCTCGGTCTCAATATGCTCATCACCTTCTCCTCAGACTACCTGTACCTGCAAGCCATGCTCAAAACAACTCCGCTGGTCGCAACAATCGGAATCAGTCTTTGTCTACCCTTCTCTATCTTGAGTGACTGGTGGATGGGCCAGTTGCACCTGACGGCGTACGGCTTACTCGGCAGCGTCTTCGTTCTTGGATCATTCATCGTCCTCGGGTACGAGGAAGACGAGGTCGAGACTGAGCCGGGTCTAATCGGCGAGAGCGACGTTCAGAGAAACTATGACTCGATTTCTCAGTCGTAGTTTACTCTTCCAATAATAGACATGTGCTATTTTGGCAACATTGCATTCTCATTCCCATATCTTAGATTACGTCACATACCCAATTTTTCTCAGCATTCTCATGCTCGCGCTCGACCTTCCTCATTTCATTCTCAGACTAAAAAAGTGGAATGCGTCGTGTATATAAGCTGGCGTCTACACTCTCTACCATCTCCATCAAACTCAACCAAGCTCTCCTCTCACTCTTCTACATCTACTCAACAAACAAACAATGCGTTTCTCAACCACAACAGTAGCAGCAGTAGCAGCAGTCCTCGCCTCAGCCTCTGCGATGCCAAACCCAGGCCACGGTCACGGTCACGGTCACGGTCACGAGCTCGGACATCACTTCGGACACGACGAACACGGCCCACGCGGTCTCGGCGGCGATTTCGAGCACATGGCTCACCACGGCCACGAAGGTCATCACGTGAGTGCTGCTGCATCTACTTACACTTCCAATCTGTTCTAACAAATACATTAATAGAAACGCAAGGAGACTGGCAAATTCGCTAAGATGCTCGGCTTGCCTGCTGAAGATGGTATCGGTGCCGGTCGCAACGGTGGCGGCGGTGGAAGATACTCAGGCGGTGGCGGTCGCGGTGGTGGTGGTCGTGGCGGATACCATAAGAGAGATCTGCACCATGAACACCACGATCAGTTCCACGGTCATGAGCATGGTCACAGACAGGTAGAGAGAGGTGTGGAGCACGGACACGAAGGTCACCACGGTCACGAACATGGACATGAACATGGTCACGGCCCAAGAGGTTTCGGCGGTGAGCACGGCGAACACCACGGTCACCACGAGCACGGTCACGGACACGGCCCAAGAGGATTAGAGCACGGTCACGAAGGCCACCACGAGCACCACGAGCACGGTCACGGCCCAAGAGGATTCGGTGGCGAGCACCACGGCGAGCACCACGGCCACGGACACGAACACGGCCCAAGAGGTTTCGGCGGTGAGCACGGCGAGCACCACGGTCACCACGAACACGGTCACGGCCCAAGAGGATTCGGCGGTGAACACCACGGCGAGCACCACGGACACGGACACGAGCACGGCCCAAGAGGTTTCGGTGGCGAACACGGCGAGCACCACGGACACCACGAGCATGGCCACGGTCCAAGAGGATTGGAGCACGGACGCGAGGGCCACCACGAACACCACGAGCACGGTCACGGCCCACGTGGCTTCGGCGGCGAGCACCACGGTCACCACGAGCACGGACACGGCCCAAGAGGTTTCGGCGGTGAGCACGGCGAGCACCACGGCCACCACGAGCATGGCCACGGTCCAAGAGGTATGGAGCACGGTCACGAGGGCCACCACGAACACCACGGCCACGAACATGGCCCAAGAGGCTTCGGCGGTGAGCACGGTGAGCACCACGGACACAACGGCCACGAGCACCACCACAAGCGTCAGGAAGGCGGTCACAAGGAAGGCAAGAAGGGAGGCAAGAAGGGCAAGATGACCCAGCACGAGTTCGACAGACGCGCAGGTCACCACGGTCACGGTGGTCACCACTCTGGCGCTATGGGCATCATCACTAGCCCCTTGGTCCTCGTTGGCTCTGCAGTCATTGCATTGTTCAACTTGAACTAATCGATCGCTCCTATGCAAGCGAGCTGGACAAGGAAGCATGGTGTGGAAGTGCAAGGCTAACTAGTTATATATCTTACTTATTTATTTCATCGATCGACGCGTATCTATGTACATATCTCCTTTTTAATGAACAATCTTACTCCATCTTAATCAAAAAGCTTCGAAACAGACTTCAATTGACTGCCTTGCGATTTACTACTCTCCCGAAGAACGTCTACCCATACGCCTCATGATCGTTTAGCGATCGCTAATGGCAAGGGTAAATTTTGCAGACTCGGTGTAGACAACAGCAAATGACTGCACAAGTTTATGTGATTTACATAGTACAATACATGAAAATCATGTGACCACCTCCTCCTCTTCTGCCAAGCCTCCCAAGTCACCCAGTTGAAATTTTCACATACTTGCGCGATACGAGGACGGTACGAGACTGACTTTTATGTGATCACATACTCCGACTTGCCAAGACCAGCTTGACCAATGAGAAGGAGGCATGTCGGTGACAGGAATGCGGAAGAGAGTGGAATGAGGCACGGAATGTTTAGACGTGCGGTGCTCGAAATTGCGTAAGGTGGGGAAGACAAGGGCGCGAGACTGGAATGGGAATGATATGAGAAATGGCGTGGGAATGAGAATGGGAGGTGGTATAGTATAAAAAGCAGCCTCTTATTCACTCAGATACAACATCAACTCACAGTCTCATATCTCTTTTTACAAGACTACTACTCCAACACTACAATGAAGTTCTCAACCGCATCCATCGCTATCGTCGCAGCAGTCGCCTCTACCTCATACGCAGCACCTCAACATGGCCACCACGATGGCATTGAGCACGGACACGAGCACGGTCACTTTGTAAGTCATTGCTGATTCATTTTCGTAACACCTCACTGACACATACACACAGGCTCGCTTCGAAGGACTTCACCCACACGGACACCACGACGAACACCACGATCACCACGGACACCACAAGAAGGGCTTGGAGCACGGCCACGGTGAGCACCACGGTCACCACGAGCATGGTCACGGCCCTAGAGGCTTCGGCGGTGAGCACGGCGGACACCACGAGCACCACGGACACCACGAGCACGAGCACCACCACAAGAGAGACTTTGCAGACGAGAAGCAAGACCACGGTCACGGCGGTCATGGCCACCACCACGATGACAAGCAAAAGGATGACAAGCAGAACGCTCAGGCGCAGCCAGGCCAACCAGGTCAAGATGTCAACGGTGCCAACAAGGACCAAAACAAGGATCAAAACAAGGACAAGGCTGCAGCAGTAGGCACCACCGGTAACGCTGAAGATCTCAACAAGCAGCAAGCCCTCGACAACGTCAACAAGGATGACGACAGATCTGGTGCTATGACCAACTGGCTCTCACCAATGGCTCTGGTCGCTAGCACCATCATCACCATCATGCAATGGAACTAAGGGTGTTCAGTATCCTTGTTCTTCACTGCTCTCCTTCTCCTCTACTACTCTTCCCAGGGATAATCTATCTGACCTTCTAATCTTCTAATATCAAATGAACACTTTCATTATCGCTATTGTAAAAATTCCACTACATTCATTTCATTGACACTTGATTGGTTAGCTTAATGCGCGGGTGAATATTTTCAAAATAGCTTGGCTACACAGCCATCGCTGCCAATCTCCTCATTTGCACTTCTTGTCTAATAGACGCGACCTCATCAGCGAGGTATCGTTCCAGAGTGCTGCCACTACCGTATCCAATACGTGCCTCTCGCAGAGCATCTTCGAGTACATAGACGCACTGTTCCAGCTTCTGCACCACCTGCATCTCAGACATGCGGTCTTCTTCTCCGCTATTCGCCAACATCTGCTTGGCGAGCTCGGCGAGAGTCATGGCGCGTATGGGGTGACCGAAAGGCAGGATGAGTTTGAGTGACTCGAGTGTCTTCTTGCCCAGTTGCACAGTCAGTTGAGGCGCCCAAGCGGGTATGTCATCGAGGAGCGAGACTGAGATCATGATTGCAAAGCACAGCCTCATGTACCGCACGCGTATTTTCGAATGCAGCGCATACGTTCTCTCCACCTTGTCGAAATGCGGCTGGAGACGCTGGAAAGCGCGCAGTGGATCTATGAGGGTATTTGAGCGTCACGAATCACCTGGTTATTGCGACACCCACGCTCGATGTACATCTTCTCAGCTTCGTCTACTGTCTTGAGCAAATCTTGCGTATACTCGCTGTCGACCGCCTCTTCTGGACTATCGCCGATATCGAATCTGTACTGCTTCTTGAGCGCCTCGCGCTGCATGCTCCACGGCAGAGTCGGGTCGACATAGCTAGTAGTGAGCTGCAAAAACTTCATGAGTTGAATATCCCTCACGCACAAAACAATCCCACCTCCTCGCCCTCTTCTACGTCTCTGAAGAGCGTTACGCTAAGCGTGTTATCGCCATGCGCGAATTGCGCTGCGCAATTAGGATGCTGGTCGTGATTGATGAAAGCGACAACGGGGCAAATAGCGACTCCGACAGTCTCGAAATCAGAGCCCTGCAAAGCGAACGCGTTTGTCTGTATCTTGGACATGAGGCGCATGACGTAGGGGATTGTGATACCTGAGTCTTGCTTCAATTTGATCATTCTTGTCTTATCGCCCTGAGAGAAGTAATCCATGAATTGCATAACTTTTGAACCGAGACTGATCTTGTCCTCCTCGCTGAGGTCTGCGTATGTGTCGTGCATATCGTCAATTTGCTTCTCCCAGTCCAAATCGCCGATGCTTCGTTTGTGTTCGCGCTGCCAGAGAAGACGAGCCATTACGCGCACGGCGTCTTGAGGGATTCCTTTGTCTTCATCGTCGCCACTCGTTGACGCCCGCCGCAGACTACCGCACTCGTGCTTGTGCACCGCCCAGTCTTCTCGCTGCGCTTGCTTGGATGCGTAATGCACAATTTTGCACAGCGAGCAGCGAGCGAGGCTGGATTCACCGCCACGCTTGGCTGTGTATGAGCAGTATTGGCCCAGGTATTGCGCTTCCAACGCTATCGCTATTGGCGTGCTTGATAACACAGTAGAGCCTGGAATTCTCGATGAGGAAGGATTGAGAGAATGCAGCTATCTTCACCCACCTTTACTCAACTTCCTTCTAGCGAAAACTCCTCTCCCTCTTGTCCTCGTCTGCCTCAGTTCGATATCCTCATTCAATTCCCTTATCAACGAACCGCCATCGCTGTCCTCCTTGTCGCTCTTATCCTCCACGCTCTCCACTCGCACATTCACCGCACTCTCCCTCTGCTGCTGCTGCTTCAGCCGCGCGCTCCTCTTCGCTGCCAATTCTGAAAAGTTCATCAATGACGACACTTAAGAGTGTGCAGCGAGAAAGAATAAAATACATTTTTGTCTAAAATTTTTAATCTAGTACGGCAGCTTCAGATTCGCTGACTTGTCAAATGCTATAGCATCCTTGAAAGACCTTCCGAGGAAGTCTGGCTCCTTGACTTGATATACCCTCACCAGCCAATTCTCAGAGGTGAATGCTTCCTCTATTGGGCTACGGTTAGCTAATTCTATCGAAGTGCAACGTAACCCACCTAATGACTCCAACTCAGGTCCCACCTTTGGCAATTTGACCTGTCTGACTCTATCGACGGCAGGTCTGGAGCCGAACAGCTCCGCGAATCTGTGATAGACCATCTTGTACAACACGCTGTTCTTCATAGCAGGAGAAGCCTGCTCGTCCATTCTGAATTCACCTCTGGGCGTGAAGTAGTCGCGCTCATGTATCTCATCTGGCCAAATCCCTTCTGCGATTCTGACCATCCACAAGAACTTGTTGATATCATCACCAGAGTACCCCAGCAATCCACCAAAGACGACAAGCAAATGTGTGACGTCGTGTTTGCGCAGGATATCATAGCTGACATCTTCAGATGACGCCATGATCTTACCGACAGTAGCGATATGCGTGTTATTCCACGTATTGTTATCTACCAACGTCGTCCTGCCTGCCATACCTGCCAACTGATATCCGTAATCCCACCAACTGCCAACGACGGCATCTTCTGAAGTGGTCTGGTTGATCCAGTTGTAAGCTTCTCTGAAATCATCAATGATGAGAGTATCGCCTTGTGGCGTCTTCGAAGCGAGTACGACCGATGGAGATGAGTAGGCGTTGGAAGTTACCCATGTGGAATGGAACACGAAGAAGATCAACATGAGTGCTACGTTGACGATGACAACGAGACGCGCATCGGTTGCTCTAATGCCAGTCTTCTCCTGTATCTTCTCGACCACCTTGGCTCTAGTAGTCTCGATCGACTTGTCTTTCTTGTCCTTCTTGCTCTTCTTTGACTCCTTCTTGGTGTTCTCCTTGACCTCCTTGTTCTCCTCGTACATCTCTTCCACTACCTCCTCCTGCTCTGGCTCCTGGATGTAGTTGTCGAGAAGCGTGGATAGGGCTACTGCAGCAGCAACGCACACGATAGGAGTGAGCGTGAGCATCAGTCTAACCATGACACTTGCAAAGTAGCTGCCAAAGACGGAATAGATGATGACAAACACGCTAGCCTCGCCCTTGACGCTGTCCGAGAGACGGTGGAAGCAGAAGAAGACGCCAGCTGGGAAGAGGTAGATGAGCATTTGCAGGTCAAAGAAGAATGATGGCCAAGACGTAGGTTGGTGTTCTGATACTGAAGCAACGATTGGGATGTGCACCTTTGCGTAACCGGTATCCCAAAGAGAGTAGAATCTACCAGTCCATGGCGCAATGATACCCTTGTGTGAAGCGAATGCCATGGCAGCGACACCCAACACTGAGCCGGCTACGAGCACAGTCTTGAGGAGTGTATCGAATTGCTGTTTTGAAGGCAGGTGCTCGCGTACGAGAGTAGAGAAGGCGATCAATTGGAGCAAACCAAAGACGCCCAAAGCTGCCATGTGATCGGCTGTTCCAACTGGGTTGTAGCCGACGAATGGAACCTGCATTGATGCCAGAGTACCGATAGTGTAGAAGGAGCAGTATGAAATGTAGAGGCGAGGGGAGTATCTGCCCATTAAAACGAGTACCAGAGCATGCAGAGGAACCATGTTGATGATGAAAGCGTATCCACCCCATGCTGAGACCATGTAATAGTACGATAAAGCCGTGATTGCTCCCCAGAAAGCGCTTCCGAGTCTCAACGATTTGATCCAGAGGTAGAAGGTGAACATGAGGAGGAAGATAGCAATAGCCTCGTTATCGTAGGATCCAGCTACGGATCTGGAGATGTATCCAGGAACGATACCGATGAAAATCGCGGCGAGAAGACCGGCTCTGGCGTCTTTAACTTCTTGGGTGAAGAGGTAAGTAGTGTACGCAGTCAGAGCGGAGAAAGCGGGTGCTAAGAGAACGCAAATGTTTCTGATATCGATGGGTATGTTGATCTTATGGAGGATGTTGTGTATGAGGCCGGATGTAAGCATCAGACCTGGGTAGAGGGTGCCTCCTGTTGCTCTTCCGAGTGGGTACCTGAGCTGCGTGAGCGTGATGCTTGCCGTTTCCGCTACTGGCTCACCACGAGGTATTATCGTACCAATTCCAGAAGTTCTGAGGAGAATGAGACGGGGACAAGATGTGGGGTGAATCTACGCACTCTAAAGCCTTGGTTGACGAGCACCTTGGTCGCGCGGCTACGAACTGTCAGCGCTGTCGGTGAATTGGAGTGTGCGTACAAATTGAACCACGGATCGAACTGAATGGTGTAAGAAGGGTATAGAGAGCGTGCTTAGCCCACCTCGTGAATGATACTGCATCACCTCATCAGCCGCTGTCTTCTTCGCTGCTGTTACGCACCTTTCATGCCTTATAACGCTGAACAAGCGCGAGCTTATAGCTGCAGCAGCCACGCATACAAGGATAAGGAGCTTGAGGAGTGATTTCAAATTATTTTCCTTCTCTCCCATGATGGGCGTGCGTTGTAGACGAGCATCCTTATTCTTGCACTTGCAACGTCATCAGCGATGAAAATATCAATTCTCTCTATAGCAGCGTTACTAGGAATTTCTAATGCTGCATTATTCACCGCCAACGACCCAGTAAAGAACATCGACAGCCTCGCGTTCGATAGCGCTGTACTCAACAATCCGTATTCCACCTCCGTGATATCGTTCACAGCGCCGTGGTGTGGCCACTGTCAACGCCTTACGAGCCAGTTGAACAACGCTGCAAAATCATTGGATGGAATGGTTTCTTTCTACAACGTCGTGCGTGTTTTACATTTTCAAGCTTCTTGTTGAAATTGAGACCACTCACAGGACTGCGATAACGATATGAATCGATCTCTGTGCTCAAAATATCAAGTCAGAGGCTTCCCCACCATCAAATCCTTCACTCGCGGTAAAAAGGCTCCTCCAAGAGACTACAACGGTGAGCGCACTTCTGCAGCTATCTCAGAATGGGCCGGTAGCCAAGTGAGGAATCTAGTCAGCAGATTGTCTGATTTCGATGCCGTCGAGAAGTGGCTTAAGAATGATGAAAATTCTCCACACATACTCGTATACACAAACAAAGCAACAACTTCCACCCTCTTGAAGGCCTTAGCACAGCAGTTTCCAGGTGCCAAGTTTGGCATCATGAAGTCTACGTCGCGCAACAAAGACGTCAAAGACGCTTTGGGATTAAACGGCGAACTCACAAGTCCAGCTGTGTACATCATCAACGATGGCAGCTTAGAAGGTGCAGAGAAGTATCAAGGTGTGTTAGGTCTTGTACCATCTTGCTACAACTAACACAATACCAGGCAAGCTCAAATTCAAAGCTTTGAAGGAGTGGCTGCAAGATTCATTGCCAGCTTCAAGCAAGATACCCGTAGAAGACCAGAAAGACAATAAGAATAAGAAGGACAAATCGAGCAAGAAGAAAGCTAAGAGCGAGCTGTAAGATGATAGACATGGATGATTGACTCATAGAACAGTGGCTAATGGAGTGCACCATTTGACTCATTTGTGCCATGCACGCGCAGCATTTATCACACATTCAGTATTATGCGGCAAGCCGACCAATTATATTGTGGTCACCGCAAAGGCAGGTGGAAAAACCTGAGGTAAAACAACCACCTGCCACAAGAAATGGTATTGTATACAATACTGACGAACGCCCACTCGAGTAGGCACGCATCAAATTCTTCGAGGCCTATCTACGAGTCAGAAGTGAAAGACAGCGCTGATACTTTTGCTCACAATTGGAGACCCCGGAAATATTTTGCTGGTGGACGCACCAGCAGCGATTCAGAGGCATAGCAGCTAGTCGAAAGTAGTATGCAACCAGTGATAGTCCTCGAATCAACTGGCTTGCATACGCCTTAGCATACGCGCGCCAGTAAGAGACACACACTTAAGTGCACCCTTGTGGCCAAAGCATCGAGCAGTGACAAGGTCAAGAGCAAGAGACTCAGCGCCCTTAAATAGTCCAGCAGCTCCGTTCGAGAAGATTCGAATTGACGCAGGAACGACGCGGATCTAAGGACACGGACCTCTATTTGGAGTGCGATAAGGGGTTGGCCGATGGTTTTAAAAGTTTTGAGGGTGCTATGGTATTGTTGGCTGTAGATATTGACGTCAGTCACGTGCACAATGCATGAATTGTCGCATGGGTTATCTGATGGGACGAGGCGGGTGAGAGTAATTAAGCGATTGCGAAGGATGAAACAAGTGATTCAAAGCTTATCATGAGCAATTGTGACGGTCTACTCTCGTCCAAGCTCCAGCTCCATCCCATAACGCAGCGTTCACCCCTTGCGCAAAGAGTGAGGAATCGACCGAAGCAGTCCAGCCACTCTTCCAGCTGCCTGAAACTCTTCTAACCCCAGCCTATTCTTCTACTCCGCGCTATACCACCGCCGATAATTTTTTCACAATTACCTCACCATGACTCGGAAGCAAATTACACGGGTGTGGGTATCACAATAACGACGAGTATCAACGATGAGGAAGTTATCACTGACGCGATCTCGGAGCTCGTATCGAGACGAAGATTTTCTGAAGCTAATCAGCGTCGACGAATACGAGTATCCAATTGAGACTAAGTTGATACGGCGGCATTCGACAGTCCTAGCGATGCTGCTAGCCGAGTATGGGGACAGTAGCGGCAAGCAAGAGGTAGAGATAAGGCGGGATGACAGCGGCACAGCGGCGGTGGCGAGTGAAGGAGAGTGAGTGGCGGGGTAATAGAAAGACAAGCAGAGTGGCAAACTAACGTTTCTTACCAGCATCCCGCAAAGTGACACGACGAGTCTCAGTATTGATGGAATCGTTGACAAGAAGGATGTAGTGAATACAAAGAACTCTCCTCACTCATTCTTCGAGCATGACACACAATCACAATCGACGTCGACGCTGGGCAGTGTCGCCAGTCGGATCCGTCACAAGTGCACTCCACTAGCGCTGCAGCGGTCATCATTCAGTGGCAGTGGCGGTAAGAATGGCAATGAACAAGGGGTATATGCGCATTCCAATACTAGCACTGGCAGTGTAATGCACAGATCGACATCGACGCCAACGCCTTCTCCACCAGCATCGCAAGCCCTTAAAGGCGATTCACCTCCATCAGCACCATACACGTATCCGCACGCGCTTGCAAAGACAAGACACACACGTCACTCGTCACCCCGCATGCCCGGTTTCGGTCAAAGCATGACGCTTGCAGCGGGTTCGCACGAGATCGTGAACAGACCGAAGCCGCAGATATTCAGCGATAGCAGCGGTGATAGAAGCAGCAACTATAGCGCTAGCGTTGATAGTACTAGCACTAGTTTTGACACTGCAGCTACGACACCGTCATCCAACGCTAACACCAACAACAACGCTGCTCCCACTGCTCTGCCCGGTCTCGCGGAGGCTGTGGATCCGGCGCAGAACACTAAAGGCGCTCTCAAGCCATCACCGAGCGTGCGTGGCACGTATGCTGGTAAGAATGGAAATGGGATCAGTGACGCTAATAGTCCGTTCGTAGCTGCTTTCGATGATTGTGTCAGAGGCGATGTGCAGAGAAGTGGTGCTGATTACCACGTATCTGGTAGCGTTAACAATGCTAAACCTACGAGCATTGCAAGCCCTACAGGCATTGCAAGCCCTACAAATCTCAGCACATCAATGCATCGCAAGCCCTCTCTGATCTCAATCAGTAGCGAGAAGAGCAACCTGAGTGCAAATACAGCACGCACAGCACACACATCACACACGGCACATGGTACTCACACCAATACCTCTTCCAGACTCATCTACTCGCGTCACAAAGGCAAGATCTGGCTGCGAGAGTCGGGTGAGGTGATATCAGCGTGGGTGAATGTCATAAAAGGTGTGAATAACGGCTGGACACCGACTGAGACGTTATCTCGCAGCTCGCCTGACCTTCTGAGCAAGTTATTGGCGTGCGTTGTCAAGTACGATGACATGGCTACGCTGGCATTCATTGAGGAGTACTTGACTGATTTCACGACGCCACTGAACAGTCTTCGTCATCTACTGCTCGCCAAACAGTACAATTTACATAGCTTGCATGGCGCTGCTATCGTCAAAGTCCCCCCGTGCACATTGCCCGCACTCACTCCAGCTCAGATTGACGCGCTGGGCGGTGATGATTTGCACACTTTGCTGAATGGTTCTCAGACTTCGAATTTGCTGCAGCTTTTGGTGGGTTGCGAAGCACGAATAAGTTTTGACTCACATACTCACTCGCCCACGCTCAGGAATACAAACGCCTCCTTATCAGTCCGAGCACCCTCGCTGCGCTCGTTGACGCCCGCTGCCTCGCGTTCAAACTCCGCTCGCACGACCAGCACTACCTCACCATAGACGTGCATCCGTCAGACAAGACAGTGTGACGCGGTAGAGGTGGCATTTGGTCACTAGCGGCGTACACCGATGTGCATAGTGTACAAGGCACTACGCGCTGCGCACTATCCACGCCTACTTTTTTGTTTAGTAATGAGAGACGCAACGCTCAACACTCAACACTCAACACTCAACGCTCTGCACTCAACACCTATCCATCACACAATACCACCATCTTGTAGCTACAAAGCTTCTTTAACATACATGACATGACATACATGATGAACTTGGATATATACACACAGTAGTAGAAAATGGTGATGTCAGTGAAGTGGTGTGAAGACAATGAAGAGAAGAGAAAAAGATGCCAGCTTGAGTCATTACGTTACGTGATCGTTACTCGTTACATATGCTACCAAACTGCGAGGCTCAGTTCTTGACCTTGCCGATAACAGACTGCGGTGCGTACTTCTGGATGACGCCTGGTGGGTGAAGCATGTCGAACTCCTCAGTGGCGTCTCTGCCCGCGTACAGCATGATGGCTTTCTCACCACCGGGGTGTTCTGGGAGGAAGCTGGTGACGTCGAGGACCTCATTGTTGATGATGACCCAGCAGTCGTCCTTAGAGGTGTGCTTCTTGACGTCGTCGACTGAGAACTCAGACTTAGTTTCAGTCTTCTTGGAAGCAGGTTCCTTGATTGCCTCAGGTTCGATCTGGGCAGTGGTGCGGTCGCCCTCCCTCGCAGGCTTGCTCTGTGCTGGTGGCTGTGACGTGCCAGTGTCGTGGCGTGCGCCTCCGACGGACGACTGAGACGACTGAGACTGTCCGTCTGCACCGCCCCATGAGTATTCCAACGTCACCTTGGAGTTGGCAGGGTCGAATCTGACCTTGGTCTCGAGCGGTTGTCCGGTGACGTGGCCACCGACGAGTCCGAGTCTCTGGGCAGCCTTGCCATTCAGATTCTCAGCCAGCATGTAGCGGGCAGCGGAGCCGCCAGCGACTCTGCCAAAGACGACGCAGCCGAGGAGTGACGATCCACCCAGTCTGTTGGCTCCGTGTACACCGCCGGCCAACTCACCGCAGGCGAACAAGCCAGGGATGGTGCCCTTGCCGCCGATAATCTCAGCAGATGCGTTGATCTCGACACCGCCCATGGTGAAGTGGAGGACGGGAGTCATTTGGGCGACGTGGAACGTGTCGTCCAACTTCCATTCATCGCCCTTGTCGAAGAAGAACTTCTTGCCGAATGGGTCCTTCTTCTTGCCGTGTGCAATGTCGTTGTAGTCGTTGAACGTCTTGCGGAGGACATCTGGAGAGACGCCCATCTCCTTTGCAAGGTCGTTGCCGTTGGTGAACTTCTTCATCAGACCACGGCCGACGTAGTGCTTGCAGTGCCATTCACTTGGGCTTGATTAGAGAGTTTCGCCCCAATGCATCAAACCCACATTTGTCTCGACGCTGGGCCGTTAAGGATCAAGCGGATAGGATCCTTCTTGATCTCCCACATGCGACCAGTGACATAATCGCGGTGACCGAGCTCGTCGCAGAATCTCTGTCCTTCGTTATCGAGGAGGAGACCACCGACACCTCTGAGCGCCTCAGCGGCCAAGAACTTGACCTTGGAGTCAGGCTCCTTTGGGTCGACGAGACCGGTAGGGTGGACTTGGACCTTCTCGAGGTCGACAGCAGCACCGCCGATGCCGAGGACCATCTTGTGTCCATCGCCAGTAGACCACGGACCGTTTGTGGTTGGGAGGTGCATCAGATCAGGGCGGTGCTTAGCGAGGAGGGACTCGCTGCCAAAGTCAGCGGCGTAACCACCAGTAGCGAGGATGACTGGGCCGAGTTCGGTGAATGTTTGACCATCCTTCTCGTACTCGACGCCGGTGACGGTGAGGTCCTTGTCCTGAAGGAGGCGAGTGACGCGCGACTTCTTGAGGACCTTAGCGCGGTCTGGCTGGGCTTGAGCGATGTCCTCGAGCTTCTCCATCAAGGCGTAGGTGATGGTCATGCCTGGGAATTGACCGCCCTCGCCACGGTGAGTGCGTGGCTGTGAGTGACCGCCCAGTCTGGCTACCTTTGAGAGGTCGAGTTTGAACTCTTCGATGAGCCATTTGATGGCGTCGCCAGAGTTGCCGGTGAGGACGTTGATGAGGTCATCTCTGGCGAGGTCTCTGGCGGATTTCTTTGTGTCTTGGAAGAAGACAGCAGAGGAGTCTTTGATTTCCTTCTTCATTTGGGCTTCAGTGCCAGCGCCGTTGATGCCGCTGCGGGGGTGTTAGATGTGAAAATTGAAATGTGTGACAAGCCAACCTTGTAGCCTTTGTTGAGTTTCCTTGGGCGTGCGTTAGTAAAGCAGTTGTTGTGACAGTCACACCCACCTCCAAAGAAAGATGCCTTGTCGATAACGACGACATTAGCGCCGCGTTCAAGGAGAGTGTGAGCTATGCGACGGGTGAGTGAACTGGCCAATCAGAGAGCGTGGATTACTCACCTGCAGACAGACCGCTGAGTCCGCCTCCTGCGCTGCTGCGTGAGTGTGCTGCGTGCGTCGTGGCAACGAGCTCAATGAGCTCAACGCACCAACGACGATTGCTTTCTGCTTGTCCATGATCTGGGAATCATTAGCGGGTATTTACAAGCCACAGCTGCGACTCACAAATTCAGCCAATGATGGACGTTGGATTCCAAGAGTGGAAATAACCGGTTAACCGTGGCTGTCAGGTGACTTGAGCTAAGTGGAAAAAACAAATTGGGAAATTTACAAAGATTGGATAACATACGGGGAATATACGGGGAATATAAGCTACAATTTATCCTTGCGTGCACTCCTGCTTTGCTGCGAAGACACTAAGCTGAAAACGACAGAACCGAGCTGTAGAAGAGACAAGTAAGCGTGATACAGGCGTCAAAAGATCACTATTACCAGCACACATATAGTACCAACGCTCATCTCCGCATTCCAGCCATTATCGTACCACCAGATGCTGAAAAGTAGTGAAATAGCTTTCCGCAGAGTGAGGATGAGGTTGACAGAGAGATTTGAGACTTTCTGTAGAATCACAAAGTCAGAATACTTATCTGCAAGTGTTGAATACTCCCACTTACCGCTGTCAGCCGATTGACGCCCGTGATGCAGATAAACTGAGTGACGACATTAGCGATAAGGAGGGCGTGTAAGTGGGGGACATAGAGGGGGCTAATGACTTCAATAGACTGTGAGGCGTTAAAATCGCGTATTTGGGGTATAAGCGTGGGCAAGAAGAATGGTATGAGGGGTATAGCGAGGCTGTGGCTGTAGAAGAGCATTTCAGGCCACGTATGTGAGCCATACTTTGCATAGAGCTGTTCCTGGTTGATGCCCATGAAAGCAGACAGTAATAACGCCGCAGCGAGCATGCTAATACCGATGACGTAATCTGTGACATGTTGCGCTTCCTCTTCTGGATCGTGGTAGACATGCTCGCCCGTGTGTGGAGCATAGACTGTCGTAAGCAGTGTACCGAATGATACAGCCATCACGCATAGTACTTGCGTCTTGCTGTATCGTCGATTAAGCACTAGCCATCCGAGCACCATGGAAATGCCTAATCCTGAGGATCTGAAAACGATGTGGATCTAAGGCTGTTTAAGGTGTACTTCTTTCCTTATCAGTATGCACCCACTGGTAACGGTATCCTGTATCTGAACAAACCAAGTCAAAAGTGTCTAGCAATGTGCACACTTCACCCACTTGAAAGCGAAATTGTTGAGGAGGTTAACAGTGATAAAACCAGCAACTATGAATGCCCAATCATACAGCGGGACTTGCCGTGGCTTGAAGCGGGGAAAGTATGAGTTCGACAGCGTGACGAAGCTGGGGAGGTGGTAGAGAGTGACAGCGGAGAATTGAGCGAAAGTAAGTAAAGCGCCTATTGAAAACAATAAGCCATTCAAAACACACCTAGCTAACCTCCTACACACCGCAGTTAGGACTCTGACGCATCAACGCTTCTAGGGACCAAGCGTTAGAGCAGCACCCGCCAAAGACAGTAGCGGCAATGAGGAGCCAATCGTTGAGGAGGAACGCCCAAGTGAAAATATCCGAGAACATGATGACATTGGGTGACAAGTTGAAGGCTGTCACTTCCATCTTTACCATCATCTCAGCGATTTCAAATATGTCAAAATTCATTTTAAATACTCGACAGCCAATATTCAGATCAATACGTACGTACGTTACCAGTCCCCCCAACAGCACTGCTTTCGATACGCACGGTTTCGTCAAGCGACTAGAGCAGGAGGGTGTACCTAAGCAGCAAGCGGAGGGGATAATGATGGGATTGAGCAATGTCATTGACGAGTCAGTGCGGAATATGGCTGCTGATATGGTCAGTCGAGCAGAACATGACCGGAACCACTACACGCAGAAAGTTGATTTCGCAGCTTTGAAATCTGAGATTCAACTACACGAGAAGAGTGATTTGACGTCTTTGAAATCTGAGAATGAGCGTTTGATGGGCGATGTTGAGAAGTTGAAGCAGAGGTTGAGGGAGGAAATCACTCGTACGCAGGCGGGTGTACGTCTCGATCTCAACCTTGAGAAGGGTCGTATACGCGATGAGTCCAGCGTGCAGGAACTCAAATTGAAGGAGGTCGCTGCAAGGATGGAGAGTGAAGTAGCGGCAGTGCGTACTCAGATGGAATCTTCGAAAATGGCTTTGCTGCAGTACATTATCGGTATTCTTACAGGTGGTGGCGCTCTCCTCCTCGCGTACCTCCGTCTCATCAGGTGAACCCGGCTACCTGCCACAATGCACCTCTACTAACTGTCGCGAGCAGCTGAAGAGAAGGATCAGGCAAGGCTATGCACGCAAGGATACTCGCAACACACTATTTCAACATCCCAAGACACTCCCAAACTCACTCCCAAACACTCTCTGTATATCCCCTGTAATAGTGCTAAACAGTGCATGTGCTCTAGAATACAATACTCTTCAGCGCTCTCTGCGCCGCCTCTCTGGCAGCCTGCGGTGAGTGATCGTCGTTGACGACGTCTGTGTCTGTGTCTGAATCTGAATCTGAATCTGGGTCTTTGTCTGCGTCTGCGTTTCTATCAGATGCAACATGTGCATCTTGAGGTATATCTCCAACATCACTGCGTCTCCTCCACTGCGGCTGTGGTGGTGGTGGCAGAGGTGTAGGTGAAACAGCTCTTGCACTCCTCGTCTCCTCATCGTCCACTCCATCCTCCCCTCTCAGCAAACCCATCAACTCATCCAACACCTCTTTGCCAGCCAGGCGTGCTTCTCTGTCCGGTATATCTGGTGGCGCAAACACATCCGCATCATCCTCATCGCCAGCATCATTCTCCACCGTGTCGCCATCAAAGACTGCCTCATCGCAGCGTCTGCCGCGTCTAGGCAGGGAAGCCGCCGAGGTCTGATCGAGGAGGTAAGCCGTGGCGTCGTCCTGTGCACTGCTCTGTGTCTTCTCGTTGTCATTATCGTTGTCATCCTGATAGTGTGTTTTCAGGGAGGAGTCCGCGGTTGTCTTTGCATCTATGCCATCCACTGCTCTCGCCGCTCTCACCTCTTCAGACGGCACCTCGCGCTCTTTCTTCCTTCTGCGCGTGCTCCCCGCCATGCCCATATCAGTGCCACTCGCAGCCCCCGTGGCGACGCCGACGGAGTAAGCTTTAAGAGCGTCGCTGAGATGAGCGTGCGCGTCCGCGTACCTGGTGTACTGATTGAGGGCGTAGCATTCGAAGAGGACGTCGTACGCGTGTTCGAGATGGCGGAGGGTGGTGTGAGTATGTGTGGAGAGCTGATCACATTTACGATGTGTGTCATCCCCAACTCCACCCTCAACACCCTCAACACTCACATTCTCTCCACTCCTCCCGCTCAGCTCCCCATCTACTTTCCTCAATGACCTAGCCAGCTCGCGCACTACCCCACGCACACTCTTCCAGTACACTTCAGCTTTGCAGCCGTACTTGAGCGCTATGATGGCCACGATGGCTGGCTTGCGCGTGTCGTGCACCTCTTGCCGTAGTTCCCAAAGACGCGTTTTGGATATGATGGGCTTGGACCGACGCTGGGCGATGTCTGATGGCTTGATGGTGTTGCTTTGAGGAGTAGTTGAGGTTTGTGAGGTTTGCGGGGATTGCGAGGTTTGTGAAGTTGGGTCAGACGTCGTATCTGCCTTGTCTTGCTCCTGTTCCTGCGCCTGCTCCTGCTCTACAGGCCCATCTGCATTCTTCGTCAGACCGAGACTATCACCGGGATTGGTAGTCGAAGTCTCCTCCTCCTCTTTGTCTCTCTTGTCCTCACTCTCGTCCCTCTCAACGTCGACACCAGCCAAGCTAGCCTTGCGCGACGGGGTGGGTGAGGGGGTAGGTGAGATGTGTCCGATGGGCGTACCGAACGAGTTGCGCATGAGGATGGGTGCGGGTGCGTTATTAGTGCGAAGGAGGGAGGGTAAGCGGAGGTGTTGTTGGGACACGGCTCTCTGTCTAATAGACTTATCTGGGTGTGCATGTGAGTGTGCACTTGGTTGTGGTGCCTGTATTGGCTGAACGTAGGATCTGGCGCGCGCACGAGTGCCTGGAGTGACTTGAGTAGCCTGAGTAGCATGAGTGAGAGGAGCGAGAGAGTGTACTGGCGGTGCTACATTGCCAACGCTAGCGCTAGCGCTGGAGTTACTCCTAGCTCCACCTTGCTCCACTACCCCGTTCATCGTACTCCTCCTGCTGCCGACGCTGCTCACACTCCCGCCACTCCTTCGTGCGCGGCTGCTCCTGTTGACTGGCGACTGTATGTAAGTGATAGTGGGAGAAGTGCGTGGAGTGGTGTTGGTAGAAGCCGAGGTAGAAGCAGCAGCTGTGGTAGTTGTGTTGGGTACGGGTATAGGACTTGGCCAAGTGTGGTTCCTGCGATGTGTGTGTGTGGAGTGAGGGGAGACTAGTGCGGGAGACCAGGAGTGATGAGCGTGTGCTTTCGAGTGAGCGTCGCGAGTAGCTGCCGAAGCATTGATGGTATCGCGATCGCGTACATACATAGCCTGCAACGCTTTGTGCTCCTTATCGTCTACGAGTGAATGCAAGTCGCGTGCAGCGTCAGTGTAAGCGTTCTGGAGTCTGCGCATTGCGTCGTAGATGTGGATCTTGGTGTGAGTGGTGAGGCGGTGAGTGGTGAGGAGGGCAGCGATGCGTGCGTCGCATTGCTCGCACAAAGCCTGCGTGAGCTGGAGATAGGCTAGGGACTGCGTGCGCGCGGAGGACGTGGTGAGTGTGGATATGGCTGAGAGTGCTAGCGCTGCCACGAGGAAGGGTACTGGGGCGCTGAGAAGAGCGATAGAGAGTGCAGACAGCTGTACATAAACGCTGTAAGTGCTGTACACTGAAGAAATGGAATCGGCGTCGCTGCGTCTGCTCTCTATCGCATCGCTGAGTAAATACGAGGAAATGAGGCTGAATTGGATATTGGCTGTGTCGATATGGAACGAGCCTGGTAAATAGAGCGTCTCTGAATCCTCAGCGTCTGTCTCTGTCTCTGTCTCTGCCTCTCCTCCTTCCACCGCCGCTATCTCCTCCACGGCGACGCCGCTGTCTGCAACCGTCAACGACGCTCTCTATCTCTCTAGCATTTCTCCTCACCGCGCAAAATCTCCTCCACCGGTGAATCTGCATACACCACGCTTTCCATACAACGTCCAAGAGGTGTTTGGTGGATGTCAGCGAACAAGAGAGTCAGAGTGGGTTTGCTAGTAATTTGAAGCAATTTCTTTAAAATCCTAATAAACTCCTTCTTCAGGGAATACAAATCGCTCGTCCTATCGTAATCGGTAACACAGCACGCGCAATCACAGCACAGGAGCGGGAAGATGATCCCAACATCCCAGAGACGCACACGCATCGATGGACGATAAGCGTACGCTCAGCGTCGCCGCAGCTCCCTGATTCAGCGTTCGACGAAGGCTGCGAAGGTGTCGACGACGGGAGCCTTTCTGTGTGGCTGCGACGTGTCCAAATCAGGTTGCATGACACATACAAGGACAACAACCGCACGATCGATAGAGCCCCATTCGTGGTATCTGAGACGGGATGGGGAGAATTTGAAGTGGTGCTACGACTACATTTCGCTGCTGAGGCAGGCGAGAGACCTCTAGTACTGCACCACATGCTCAAGCTTCATCCTTGGAATGTCACCCGCTCAATTGGCAGAGACGACGGCCTTCCACCCACTGTACACTCGTGGCAGTACGACGAAATTGCATTCACTGATCCCCACGAGAGCTTTTACACCCTCCTCACTAATAACCCTCCCCCGCCATTACCCGATTCGGGCCCGTACTCTAAGCAGGAAATGCAGGCAGAGACTAACAAACTCAACAAAACGAAACGCGTCACCGTCCAAGAGACCAGCAGACTCAGGGACGAGCTCATCAAGATGGAGAATGAGCTGAAGACGCTGACCAAGTAGTGTGGTGTGTAGTATGCAGATATTCAATTATGCTCGCAAGTGCACTCTCAAAATGACGTCATTAACGTATTATTGCTCAAAAACCTTACAAAAACCACTTATACAGCAACCACACCAACACCACCGCACACACCACCCCGATTGTAATCTTATATGTACTATTCGCGCGCTTCACTCGCTGCTTGATGTTAGTCCGGCGTATGCCATTCCTGAGCGAGTCCATGAATCCCTCCTAAGTGGGGCTTTTTAGCAGGTTCATCACCTTATACTCCCACACACTCACACTCTCACCCATACCCCGTATCTGCGCCTCAGACTGATCGTAGATGTCGCTAGTCGCTCCACGCAGCCGTCTCAATTTATCAGTGAGTCCGTCAATTGACTCGTCATTCTGCTGCTCCATTTCCCGTCTATTTAGTATGGTTTGAGTGGGTATTGCTTGCAGTGACTGTGCTCACGTTGACATAATATGCGGTCGGTAGTGGTGGTGGTATAAGATAAGGAGCGTGAAGGAGGAAGGCACGCAAAGGAGGCACGACAGACACTCACTCAAAACAAACGTAAAAAAATGCATTTCAACAGAGATAACAGAATCATCACAGACGTTACGTTTACAATCACTTGAAGTCACGAAAGAAAAAGGTAGTAAGTGAGTACTCCGCCTTCTCGGCACACGCTACACTCCTCACACCTCGCTCATCACTTGCCCAGAGGCACCCTCTTGTAGTACAGCATATAACCATACTTGCTAACGACGTCCTTCTCAGCCAAGTGCCCCACTCTAGAATCAGCGCAATTGAACCACTCATTCCCGCTGCGCACATTAGCTGTATAATGGCCACTCTGCAATGATCCGTAGTGGTTGGTGACTCCATACAGCTCGTAGTTGAAAGGGGGGTGTTGGAGAGTAGGGTCCTCCTTATTACTGATGCCGTAGAACTGCTGCTGGGGAGCATTATGTGGAGTGTACGGAGTGAGGTTGAGGTTCTTGAGTGGGAAAGTGACGAGAGTCTCAATCTTGTCGCTGAACGGACCGCTGTATGAGAAGCGTTTGAGTTGAATAAGGAGGACAGGAGGGAGGCGAGCGATTGACAATCTTTTTAAAGACTTGCGAGCTGTCTTGCAGTTTGGACATTTCCACGCGTTGTCCTTCTCCATGATCTCATCCTTGAGGAAAGCGTCTAGGCAGTGCGTTAAACTCACACTCCCTTTCAGCTTCTTGGATGGGACCGGTAGGGAGAGGTACATGAACGAGTTGTAAGTGGTGCTAGTCTTGTGACAGCTGAGGCATTCCATTCTGTTACGGAATTGACCTTGGAAGTAGTCAACGATGACTGAGTCATTGAGCTGTTTGTAACGCTTCCATTCACGCTCACTACCGAGAGGCGTTGGAAGTGTTTCTAGCGCATCATTGTTGCTGTCCCCGTGTGCCTGATCTACTGGCATGCTGCTTCCACTTGCTCCCATTTTCAGATCCTCATGTAACCCATCTAGCAGAAACGACAGAAACTCTTGCGCATCGTGTTGGTCTGTACCGCTGAACTGCCTCGCGAAGGTACATATAGTCTTACGGAATGTCATGGGGGAGATGAACGTGAACTGTTCTTTCCACATGTGGCTGATGATCTGCGAGAAGCTCTCAGCAAGGCGTCCCTGCATGCCTAGTCTGTTGGATGTGTTGACGCACCGCTTCCATACGCCGCTAGTGAAGAACCTCGCAAAGGGGATTGTTGCACTGAGGCACTGCAGTGTCGAATTCATGTAGCACGTGTTACCGAGGTTCTTGAGGCCAGTGAGTCCGAGCACCTCGCCATACCAGTATGTAGCTTTATATGGGGGCGGAGGACGACCTTGAGACTGGCTTTTGGCGACAGCTGCCGTCGTCGTGCTTGATGGGTAGTGATTGTAGTTGTATGCCATGCTGTACTGACTTCCGCTGAGCGACGGAGACAAAGGTTGAGCAGTCGGTGCAGGCATTTTAGGTGCTACTGCTGCGCTGCCGTTCATTACACCCCCACTACCTCCCACACTCGGATAGTCGATCGACAGACGTGGCCGGTATCCCGCGTACGGCTCCGTGTCCACCTGCTCGCTCCGTCTGCGTGAGTGGGGAGGCCGCGACGGCAGTGGTGGGGTAGGGAGCTGCGAGCGATTAGTGCGCAGAGGCTGGTGTTGCAGTGACGGTTGCGAGTGTGGCTGGTATGAGATGTAATCGTTGGGTTGGAGGGATGTGTACGACGAGTATGATGGCGATGGCTGCAAGAAATGTGAGCAAGTATACGTGAAAAGCACTATGCCAACCTACCATGACACCATTCTCTTTGCCGATGTCGGGTGCTGCACTCGCACTGCGCCCAGCCGTGCCGAGAAGATCAGGCTGGGGCATCTCGACGTGCGGTGTGTGAGCGGGTGTTTTCTGCGCTTGTGCACTGCCGCTGTTGCTGCTGTACACACTACCCGTCTCCTCGACACCGTCTGCGCCGATATTGCGATCGTAGCTCTGAAAGCCGCCGTTGAGCACTGCGTTGAGTGTTAGAAGTGCGGCTACTGTGAATACCTACACCCACCTAGCGCTGGATTCTGCAGGTTGTGCAAGTTGTCTAGCAGATGCCGCAACGATGCTGGCAAGTTCCCCGCCTGGGATTTCTCGTCGAACACGACAATGTAATCAAAGAGGTGGCGCTTGGTATAGACAGAGTAACCTCTGCTGGACGATGACTTGATGATGCGCTCGAGGATGGCAGGGGTGAGGTCACTAGTAAGGGAATGTGGATCGATCCACACGACACCTGCTCTGCCCTTGCCGCCTGGAGGGTGGAGGGTGATGCGCCGGCGCTTGTACTGTTCCAGCGGTCTGCAATCGAGGAGGAGGATAGAGGTATCGCCGAAAGTGGTTGAGCTGAGGTATTTGTAGAGCTTGTAAGGATCGATATGCGGTGCGCTGGGAGTGGTGCTCGTGCTGGGTATAGCGTTTGGGATGGCAGGTGGGATGACCTCCCAATTGTCGTGATAAGAGTTGGAAGACGGTGCGGTGGAGGGGAGGGATGGGAGAGAGGGGAGTGGGGATGCAGAAGACAGTTTACTGAGACCTTGATTGCTGCTGCTGCTCTCAGCCTCGCGTCGCTGGTAGTCTGCTACTGCGTCGAGCGCGAGCTGCTCTTCCGATTCGCGACTCGAGGTCGATGGAGCGCTGTCGAGCTGGGATTTGAGTATAGCTTCGAGTGTGCCAGCTGACTCGATGATGGTGGGTACGTTGACGCTGAGGTACTGCGTGATAGTCGTGGACAGGCCATCCCGCCGGGTGCGTAATTCTGGATGTTTGGAGAGGATGTCAGCGACGCCAGCAGCTCTAAGCCAGAGGACGAATCCCTGCTGGTGGTCATGATGCTGTGTGAGTTGCGCCGATCGCACGAGCTCCGTCAGGGTGTTGAACCACGCTTTGAGCGGGTATGCGGAATCGGGGATCCTGGCTTGATCTCGCAGCTTATTGATGGTGGCCGTGGTGGCTGTAGTCGTCGCTGTCGTCGCCGTCATTTACGTATTTGGGTGATGGTGGTGTCGGTACAAGGGACTGCATTGGCTCTTGCACCGCTACCACCAAATGTACAACATCGCTCCGTAAGAAAGCACACGGATTAGGAAATTGTGGCTGATTGATTACGCAGCGTCACTGGTAAATTCCGCAAGGCTGTGATCAGAGATATCTCTGTTGCGCTGGGATTGGGCACTGCTGCTGGATACGCATACTGGTGAGTAAGAGCGGAGATGTAGAGATGGCGCTGACGAGGAATTCAGGTGGACGCTTCACCTCCCAAAGAGTCGGTAGAGTGTTTTGTGCGTCGTTTCCCCCGCTTACGCCTGCTACAGCGAGCCAAAGAGATAAATTTTACCTGAATCTGGCCAAGGAGAAGGAAGCCAACTAAGAGAAGCAACTCATGTATTAGAGAATACAACGTTATTGATTACTTTGAAGTTTGGGCGCAGAAAAACGGTTTTGTAGAGCGTTGTGCTGTTTTTGGCGTAGAAAGAGAGATGGAGGATGGGATTAGCGGTGTCTGAGTGGTAGAGATGGTCTATAAGCCTATTGACGTCGTCCTCGCCGATCAAACCGCGCCAGAGATGAGTTTTTATCGACGAAACGTGATTGGTTGGGCTGTAGGAGCTGGTGAAGGCGTTGATGGGGAGATCTGGGTTAAGGAGGTCGCTGTCCATCCTCAGCAAGGCGAGCCACTCCATAGAATCGTCTATTACCCGCGCTGTACGCGTATTTGATGTGTAGGAGCACTGTACGGGGCTTGAAGCGGGATTTGGCCAGCTGAGGCAGCGGTTAGGAGCCACGGACACCACGCCCTCAGAGCATCTGGTATAATGGAATACAAATTGGCTGAGATGTACATCTGGGTCTGTAACGACGAATACTTCGCGTACAGCGCCGCTATTGAAACGAATGGGGATTGGGGACATTGGCGGAGGAGTACCTGCTGGCTATGACCTTGAGCTTGTCCTGTTCGAGCTGCTGCGTCCTGTGCAATTTGCGCTGCTCTATCGCCAGCAACTCGTAGCTCCGTTCGAGCTGGGTCGTCTTGGTAGCTGTGTGAGCCGCGTCGGCGTCGTGGCTGTGCTTGTACTCATTTAATACTTGAAACCACTCGATGAGAAAATTATCGTCCTTGTCTGGCTGTATGTGCGTCTCAGCGTGTAATGCACTGGCTGCGTGGGTGTAGCCCCGTGTGACGAGATAGTTGAGTACGTGCTTGTCCAGTCTGCTGCACCGTCAGTTCCCCCCTTCAAGCCCCGCTCAAACCCACTCTTTTATTTCCATTATTCCATTTACCGTCTCGCTCTTGCTCTAACCACCACGATGGCATCAGACGCCGATCTCTTGCAGCCAATCAAAAATGAGAATAAAAGGGACAGCAGTGCGCTTTCAGACGACGAGGGCGGTTCCCATAAGAAATCCAAGCAAGGCGCCAGCTCCTCCTTCGTGCCCAAGCTGTACCAGATGGTCGATACCAACGCAAACAACCTCATTAGCTGGAACCTGGCAGGCAACAGCTTTATAGTCGCTAATCTGAAGCTATTCAGCAGCCAGATACTGCCCACGCACTTCAAGCACTCCAACTTCTCCAGCTTCGTCAGGCAGCTCAATATGTACGGTGCGTGGAGCAGCAACGGCGACAACACTCCTCTCACTCCTCCCCAGGCTTCCACAAGTGCAACAAAACCCCACGCGGCCAGAAATCCCAGCCAGAGCACCAAGTCTGGGAGTTCAGCCATCCCTGTTTCTTACGCGGACGTATAGACCTCCTCGATGAAATAAAGCGCAAAGTTATAGAAACCAGTGTGGGCGAGAGCAGTACAGCGTCTACCTCCACTCGCGCTACAGACTTGCCCAGTTCCGTCGCTTTGTTGCAGCTCAACCATGCACAGAACGCACAACAGCAATCAGCGCTCAGCCAGCGTGTGCTGTTGCTAGAGGAGCAGCTAGACCGTTCTCGCAGTGAGACGCAGTCCTTGAAGGACGTCGTTAAGCAGCTCTATGCGTTCCTGTATGGCACGCACGGTGGTCTACCATTCGAGTACCCTATACAGCTCATGCCCGGACACTCGCCCTCGCCTCATCACTCTCCTCAGCCCAGCAACGCTCAGGGAATGCAGCCAGCGCAGCCACCCATCTTTGTTACTTCTCCCGACACCTCAACGCACGCTACACACGCCACACACGCCTCCCTTCCACCTTACCCTTACTCCCCCAGTCCGTCGAGCGCTGGTGGCAGCGTCTCGCTCGCTGCTTCTCCCGTCCCTGATATGACAAGCGCGCATTCTTCGCCTTACCCTACGTCAGAGTATAGCAACAACTACGGCGCTCAACCACTCTCACCCCTGTCGCTTGGACCAGCTCATGGCGCACAGCGACCTATGAATCTCACCGTCAACACCGATTTCGGACTGTTGGCGAGCAGCGCGAATAGCCCTAGTGAGGGCACGGGATTGGGGATACTGAGCCCATCGACGAGCAGTGATAGACGGTTCAGTGGACACTCGCCATCGCATTCGCAGTGGCAGAACAACGAACAGGGAATGTGATGGAGTGGGAGGTTAATTGGATGGATGGATGGATGGATAGATGCGCTGAATACACTCCACACACACACACACACACACACACATCACACACGGAATACTCACTCTAACGACTCTTAATGAACAGCAGCCACGTCAAAGCAACAGCAAAAACAGGGCTGCCAAAACTTGACTTTCTTAGACATGCACCGCAACACGTTAATCCGCATACTACTTGTATTAAATTTGTTATTCTACAGCTTATTAGCTATACGCTAGCATTTGTTTGTGTATTAATTTGTGCATTTATTTGTTGGCGTATCTCATTACATCACCTGATCAGTCTCGGCCCAGATTCCAGATAAATGGATTTTATTCGCGGCTGTGTTTCTTGCAAGTGAACAACCAAATGGTCCTGCAATCCGCAAATTCAAAACTAAGCTTCCACGACCGCGATACTGATATCGCAGAGCACGGCGTCATCGGTAACTGCCGCACAGCCGCGCTCATCTCCGTCAACGGCACCATCTCGTCGCTGTGCTGGCCCTATTTCGATAGCCCGAGGTGGGTTGAGAGTGTGCAGAAGTATCCTCTCTAAATACTTCTATTCACAGCGTATTCGCTCGTATTGTCGACGTTCAAAAGTATGGCCGCTTATCTGTTGCCAGTTTCGCACGCTCACGTGACTCCGCAGAGGCGGGCATTGGAGCATGGAGCCACAGATGGCGACGGTGAATAAGCAAGTGAGCGGGTGGGATGCTTTCTCAGACGCTGTGCTCAACGAATGTACCTAGATGTACCTCCCTTCGACCAACATCCTCGCGACCAAGTATTTGGCAGACGATGGTGAGTCGTGGTGGTGTATTAGAGAAGTGCCCTACTCACAGCCACACTAGCTGTAGCAAACGTTGAAGGCAAGTTACTGTCCCAATTCCCCATTTTCACTCCAATTTTCACCACCCAATTCTCTCCTCCCTGCACCTCAAACACACACTAACACACCCCTCACAGACTTCATGCCACTCCCCAACCCCTCGCACGCACATCCAGACCCCTACCTGCCCTATCTGGTGCGCCGCGTGGAGGTTCTCCGCGGCGTGATGCGGTTCGAGAGCGAGTGTGCGCCCGCCTTCGACTATGCGCGCTCAGAGCACACAGCGCGCGTAGAGAGTGTCGGTGACAGCTCCACGAAGCAAGCACACTTCAACTGCGCCAACCACATCAACCTCGATCTCCGCTACACGGTCGGGTGCAGCAGCGGAGCGAGCAGTGACAGTCTCCCATCTGTTCACCTCTTCACTCGCGACGCCCGCAGTCGCGGTTTCCTTGGCGATGCCGTCGTAGCTGATTTCACCTTGTCCGAAGGCCAAGTAGTCACTTTCGTCTTGTCGCAGAGGGCGGTGGAGAAGGGAGGTGAGAAAGAGGCGGCGCATGCAAACGACAAAGATGGTCACAAGGACACCCTCAAAACTCCGGCCACACGCTCCATCGAGAAGAGCCAGCCTCCGCCTATGCATCGCAGCGTCTCGACCAGCAGCGACAGCGCACTGTTCCAGACTTTCGACCCGTACGGCGAGCTGGGTGGGTACGTGTGCAACAGCAACAGCAGCAGCGAGCACAAGGGGACAGAGCAGTCACACTCCCAGAAACCCCTCTCTTTCGCGTACACGGAACGCCTCCTCGACAGCACCACAGCCTTCTGGCTGCACTGGGTCAGCAAGATGCGTTACAAGGGGCGGTGGAGAGAGATTGTGCTGCGCTCAGCTCTCACGCTCAAGCTGCTCACATTCTCCCCCACCGGAGCCATCATCGCGGCACCGACGTTCTCCCTCCCCGAGGACCTGCATGGGGCTGGTAGAAATTGGTGCGTGTGGTGTGAAGTACTTTTGAGTCAGCTAACATAGTCATGCATGCAGGGATTACAGGTGTGTTGAAGTGTTTGCGGCGATAAAAAGTGCTCACCTAAGCCTTGTTTTAGATACGCATGGCTTAGGGACTCCGCGTTCACAGTGTATGCGCTCGTCCGACTCGGGTTCCAAGAAGAGGCGAATGCGTACGTGAACTGGATCAGCACATTGCTCGAGAAGCCGAACGAGGACGGAGGCTTGCAGATCGTGTACACGATCCATGGAGAGCGGGAGATGGAGGAGCTGGAGCTAACCCATCTTGCTGGACATAAGGGCCAGAAACCTGTGCGCATCGGTAACGGCGCTGCTGATCACCTCCAGCTCGACGTATACGGCGCCGTCCTCGATGCTGTTTACCTCGCGCAGAAACACGCTAACCCCCTCAGCTACGATACGTGGGTCGGTATGCGCAAGTTGGTCGATTACGTCGTCAAGGCTTGGGATCAGCCTGATTTGTGCGTGTGTTGCAGTTGTTCAGGTGTAGCTGAAGCTCGTACAGATCCATCTGGGAAGTTAGGTCGCAGAAGCAGAATTTCTTGGTGGGTGGAAGTGTTTGAGACGTGGTTGTACCCACTAATACACCCCCGCAGTACTCTAAGGTGGGAGTGAACCAAGAACGTATGTCACTCCCAATTTACACTACTACCCCCTTCTAGGTCATGTGCTGGGTCGCTATCGATCGCGGTCTACGCCTCGCTGATAAACGCTGCCTGCCTTGTCCTAACCGCCTCAAGTGGCTCGAGGTCAGAGACGCTATCTACGAAGAGATTCAGGAGAAGGGCTACAACAAGGAGCTCGGGTTCTTCTCGCAAGTGGGTGTGACTATGTCGTAGGAGGCATTTGAAACCCTGACACGCCCAACAGAGCTACGAAAATCGCGACGTCCTCGACAGCTCCGTCCTCATCATGGTGCTGACCTTCTTCATCGCGCCATCCGACCCGCGTCTGCTGTCTACGCTGAAGAAGATACTGGCGTCGCCCGAGAAGGGTGGATTGAGTGAGTGGGAGTGATGACGAAAGAGTAATGCTGACAATGACCAGCATCCAACAATCTCGTGTCTAGATACGACACCACGAAAGTGAACGACGGAATTGGGGGTGAAGAAGGAGCTTTCTCCTTGTGCACGCTGTGGGCATGCGAGGCGCTGTGCAGAGCGGGCAGATACGACAAGAAGCTGCTCAGTCAGTCTATAATCATGCTCGAGGATTTCCTCGGCTACGCGTCGACATTGGGGCTCTTTTCGGAAGAAATTGGAAAGGGTGGACAAGCGCTAGGCAATTATCCACAAGGTGGGTGAATGTGTAAATGTGTGTACATAGCTAATTGTACTCAATTCAGGGTTCTCTGCCGTCTCCTGCATCTCTGCGTGCTTCAACGTCGATCGAGCGACCGAGAGGTGGTGAGGTGAAGAAAGGGGATGAATGAATCGCGATAAGTAAATTTAATATGTCATTTCATTAAAGTCATCTTGAAAAACATATTGTTGCTATTTTTACATGCATTTTCGTATCTGAGTTCGTTGCCCGGATCAACAACCCCATCTGCACGTCCGTAGCGAAACAGGGGCGTGTGCCCCTTTTCTTTTGTGATTAATTTATGCTGGGGAGAAGGCGTCGGCAGGAGTGATTAGTGTTTGTTGCTTCAAACGCTCAACTGAGGTTTAAAGTGAGTAGTGAGTTAGATTGTTCCTGAGTCGATAGCGGAATTCGCTGACAGACGGGATATGAAGGGGAGGACAGGCCTGTCAGAAGAGAAATTGGGTGGGCGTTTCTGGGTGTATAGAGAGAGAGATACGCTTGCTAATAATCACTATCAGTACACTCCGCCCACATGTCAACTTTACGGGCTAGCCCACACAATCGTAACCCGAATAGAGATGTGAGGGTTGTCGACCGACTGTCATCACTGAGTGCGCTACCTTTCGAGAACGGCGAGAGTGAGGAGCGTATAGCCATAGCCACAGCCAGCCAGCAGTACACTACCAGCGGCCATCTCAATTCCTTAAACATCCCAGAGTCACTTCTTAGACACCACACAAACACTTCAATGTCAAAGAAGCCAGCTTTCATCACTCCCAAATTCAACCGCGAGCTCGCATTCGAAAGCAGCGCCGTTGAGGATGAGTGGGTAGAGTAGGTCGTAGTCTTCTCATCGACGACGCACATGGCTGACGATGATGGCAAACAGAATCGAGAAAGCTAAAGCGGATCTCAAACGACGCGAGGACGAAATAGCGCGGCTGACTGAGTCGTTGAGTCTGGGTGGTGGTGGATTGAGTGCCCACTCACATACCCACTCACAATCCCATTCGAGCAAGAATTCAATCTACTCAGTATCGAGCGGCGGTAGTGGCAGTGAACGTCACAGTGCGCGTGCACGCTCCAGCAACCACGGCTCTACGCAATCAAAATCCAACAGCCTCGGTCACTGGGGGAACTACTCCAATGCCACACTCAACACGCTCCAGCAACCCACTATAGTCGTCCAGCAACCACGCAAAGTGGATACGGGTGGTGGCATGTGGGGATTCGACGCTGCGCCGCCCACTAACCTCCCCGTTCTTCTCCCGAGTGGGGAGATAGTCTATCCGCGCAAACAACGCGCTAAGGCACCGCGTAGTGAGCGTATACGCAAGCAGAAAGAAGAGGAGGAGAAGCGCGCTAAGGAGGTGGCCATGCAGGAGCAGTTCAGAAACAATACACGTACCAGAGACCTCAACGACGCTAAAGCGTTGCAGGACCTCGAGCGACGCGTGCACGAGAAGGAGAAGGAGAGGCTGGAGAGGGAGATTGAGGCGTTGGAGAGGGCTGCGTATGAGGAAGGTGTGGGGTGTGGCATCAAAGAGAAGGAGGAGGAGGAAGACGTAGATGTAAGAGTAGGAGAAGACGAAAGAGAAGCTAAGGATATGGATGAGATTACTGCGCATACCTCTCACACCTCTCACACTTCTCACACTTCTCACACCCCAATTCGCTACCCTAATCGCAGCAAGAGCCTTACAGGCGACCCCTTCAAGCAGATGCAAGCAGCCAATCAGAACGCACTTCATAAATCAAAGTCAACACCAGCGCAGCACATCCAAGCCTCTTTGAAACAGGCCCAACTTGAGAAGTTCAAGACATACCCCATCCCTGAACCACCATTTGCATTCGACGACGGCATCAGCCTTGCCGACAACAAATGCACGTCGGGTGGTTTTTCTGGACTCAAGAAGCTGTTTAGGAAGTAGCTGGGAGGCTAGAAAGCAAGATGTGTTTTTACTTTCACCACGGCTGGTTCAGCGCTGCTTCTCTTTTTCTTTCTCTCTCTCTCTCTCTCTCTTTGCTTCCAATTTGCTCAGATTCTCTGCTCTCACTAACCTCTCTCTCTCTCTGCTTCTGGACAATCGCAAAGCATCACGATACATGCAGACAACCACGGACTCATAACAGACTCATAACAGACTCAATCGAGGCATTGGACGCAACCTCACCGACGCTCATTTGCAACTAGCTATATTCTCACTCTCACTTGTACGCACGATCTCATCTAATCAAAGTCATGCACGTCGTTACATCGTCTCTCTAAGCAGGCTACAAGGCACCAGGTATATGTTCAGTGCCATCAGTGGACACTTGCTGTGATGTGCTATCTGCGTGTTTAACACGTCTCTTCAACTCTTCCTCACCCTCTCTGACCTGCTCCATCACTTGCTCTCTCACACCCCCGTCATACCTCTCCTTATGCTCGTCTCTCGCACCGCGCAACTCATTCTGCCTCTTCTCGAAATCGACACTCATCATCGCTGCAGCGATTGGCGTCGCGAGCGAGCACACGAGGCCGAGAATAGGGAGACGTTCTAGGAGTGCGGCTGTGAATCCGAAGGCTGTGTGTAATTTAGCAGGTGCATCTAATATTGAATGTCAGTACTCACCTCTCAACTCAAAACTGCGCTCGAGAATAAACAGCTCCTGCTCGTACGGCGACATGTTCTTACTAGCGAAGTAAGGTTTAAGGAGTCGTCTAGCGAGAGCGACAGAGCGCAAGGCAGCGCCAAGGAGGAGACCTACGCCTGGGATGACGTCAAGTGGGAGGAGGACGACCTTAGTGATGAACAGGCCCAGATACTGAGACCGTTTTCTGCCTTCAAACAATCCTCTCCAGCCAGTCTTGCGCTCGGTGATCATCTTATCAGCTTTGATTTGCAATGCCTTTCCAGCTGCAGTGTCCAAATTGTACTCTTCCACGTAGGGTCCCCAGAAAGCAGTGTCTTTGGCACGGCTCGCGATGGTGAGGTCATACGCTAATCGTTTGCTCTCTTTGATGCGCTGGTTGAGGAGGTATGACAAGATGCTGGTGAATTGCGCACTGACGAACATGAATGTCGCGAATGTGAGGAGTGGGATGTGGTTGTTAAGCGCTTGAGTTGTGTATTGTAACACTTTAGGTGAGTTGCTCATGAAGAGCGTCACAACTTTCTTTTGGATTGGCCACGTCAATACTGACCACACAGCGGCTACTAGTCCACCCTTCAATAAGCCCTTGCGACACCGCTGCCAGATTGGTGACCGCACCTTGTCGTCAGTGAAGAGACGGTAGACGCCGACGACGCAATAGAGAGGAGAGAAGTTGAGCAGTTCTTTGGGCATCGTGGCGGTGTTATCAGTGTGTTATGTGTGTGCTATGTGATGGTGGTATAAGAAAAAGAAGCGGAGATGGAGCGTAAATGAGAGATGCGGGACGGGGATAAGAGATGTGAGATTATTTTGAACGGTGTTTGTGTATACACACACTCACGCACCCACTCACCCACTCATCTTCCCTTAAACTCGTGCAACGATGAGCTCCTCAGTGAAGACGAACGCGAGGAATATTCCAGCAGCGCCGTTTGTCGTGGGTGTAAGATATGCACAGGGATGCTTATCTAAGCGTGCTGTAGGCAGATGTCGTAGATTATATCGGCGGTGAGGACGCGGAAGTGGACAGTGCGCTGAAGCAGTTCCAGGAGATGGCAGCCAAGTACCGGTACATGGAGATATCGCTGCTACAGAAGAAGAAGTCGCTGGATGTGAAGATACCGGATATAAAAAAGACGCTGGCGATGGTGAGGCACTTGGACTGGGTGAACAGCGAGGGGGAGAGTGAGGAGCCAACCAAGACGCTGTTCGAGCTGCATGACACGCTGTACGCTGAAGCTGCGTTGGATAAGACGGATGTGGTGTATTTGTGGCTGGGAGTGGGTGGAAACGTCATTATAGAATACTGAGACTGATACTACCACTACAGGCTAATACAATGCTTAGCTACACCATCCCAGAAGCCATTTCTCTCCTTGAAAACAAACTGCAGCTGGCTGAAACCTCGTACGCTAACAGCAACGACGATCTCGAATTCATACGCGAGCAGACGACAATCACGGACGTGAACACAGCCAGGATCTGGAATTTCGATGTGAAGAGGAGGAGGCAGAAGCGGGAGACAGACGATAAGGAGTGATGGATGAAGAGAGAAGACACGGCTTTCTCGGTTTCTTGTACCGCAACCACCATGAACACAGCGCATTTCGTCACAGACAGGCTCATTTACATTCCAGACTTTGTGCAACTCGCAGACGCCGCTTCTTTGGAGAATAACCTGGCCAGTATCACTGATCATTCGTGGCGGTATGACGGTGGAATCAAGTAAGTGAGGGGAGTACCAGAGATGACTTCACCACTGACTATATGCCCATAGACACCAGCTTATCGGTGAGCAACTCTCTTTAGGCTAGAAACCCCCTCTAAACAGGATAAAGGCGGGCAACTGAGCAAAGGCGGGAGACTGATACAGAGTGGAGTGGCTGAATGGGCGCAGGAGGTGTTCAATAGAGTGCATGAGTGCACTGCAGTGCAGCCAAACTACGCAGAACTGTACGCGATAAGCGCTGGGCAAGCAGTGAGCGAGGAAGGGATGAAAGAAACCAACGCCACTTTAACGCTATCCACTCACGTAGTCGTACAGACTGAAGTGTCCCATTCCCCGTTACTCCTAGAGCCTGGCAGTTTGTTGATAGTCGTCGACGCGTCTCCCCCACGGATCGTGCCCGGGATGGTGGACCGTGTAGTGCAGGCGCCAGCGACGATTCTGAACGCGTCGCAGCTGACTAGCGAGCCATACAAGACTTTCGTCAAGGACGGTGGTCAATTGCCGCGTAAGGAAGGCTATCTGATGACAATGTACAACGTGAAGAAGACGACCAAGGCGTTTATGGGTGTACTAGGAGTATCTTGATTGTTTTGGTTTCTTGTTATTTTGCTTTATTTGACGCGTTTCTACCCTCATAATGCGTATACAGTTGTCTTGATTACTTCTTGCTTCCAACCGTCACCACGGGATACAGAAATATAAGAGATCACGGGTAATGGATGCACCCGCCACGCCAGCCAAATCCAGCAGCAGCAGCAATAATAATCCAGCTAACCTCCCCACCCTTTCCCCTGGCACTCAGGAATTCCTCAAGCGTCACAACCTCGACCAGCGCCTGCTCGATAGCGACGACAGCGACGACGATAACAGCTTCGATCCGGCGTTGCTAGCTAGCGCGTCGCGTAACGCTCTCGCCAATTCTAAGATTGGAGTGGATAGAGATGGCAGAGATGGGAGAGATACAAGGGATGCGAGAGATACAAGGGACGCCAGAGACTCCAGAGATACCTCCAGCACCCACCTCAAAGACCTCACTAACCGCCCCACCGCCAATCTCCCACGCCGTGCGACTCCCCCCGATTTCAGAAGCGAGAGGAGCGAGAGGATAGAAATCAGCGATACAAAGGTAAGTCGACGCACGCTATACACGCTCTCTCCAGCTCACTCACAGCTCCAGACACCAGCCAGCACGCACTCATACAAGCGAGGAGAAGACGGCGAGCGGGAAAAAGAGCAAGACGTGCAAGACACAGACACAGACGCGCTTGCCACGGATCTACCCAAAGGCGGTAGCGTTCGAGAGACGCTCTCTCACACAACCCAGCAGCAGCCGCCATCTTCAGCAGCGCGTCCACTGCGTCTCCTCCCTGAGACTCCGAACGTTCCGGGCGACGGCGTGGCCCAGAACCCGCGCACACTCGCCAGTACAGTCCGTCGGCGGCGACCCGCAGCTGGGACGCAACGGCCGGACAAGAAGTGGACACCGGCGATGATCCAGATGCTGCAGGGATCGCACGATGAGGATCTAATGGATGTTGGTGGTAGTGGGAGTGGCAGTGAGAGCGCCAGCGCCAGTAACTACCAGTCTACCAGCTACACTCCCGAGTCTGGGTTCTCAGGGTACTCCTCTTACTCTCCTGGCACAAGCGCGAGCAAGAGCGCAGGCAGCAGCAGCGTCACCAATAGCAAGGAGAGGGAGAGACCTCTCCTACATCGCAATATGTCCAGCCACACTTCGCAGGCATCTCATGGCTCATATAACGGCTATAACGGCTATAACACTCCAAGCGAAGCTTCAGCTAGCTCGCGCAATACCCCTCCTTCCCTCCTCCGCTCGGCGAGACCACAAGCACCAGCGCCGGCGAGCGCCCGCAATCTCACCACATCCACCAGCAGAGAATCGGACACTGTGCGCGGAGACGACGATCAGCGAGATAGAGGAGATAGGGGAGATAGAGGAGTCAGAGGTATCGATAGCGATCGAGAACGCACTGGTACTAGCGATCGTCGGAAGAACACAATCACCATCGCCATCGAATCGGATTCAGAGCGCGAGGAGGCAGACGAACGCGACCGCGAGCGAGAAAGGGAGAGAGAACGAGAGCGGCGACAGAGAGACCTCGAGCGCGAACGAGAACGAGAACGAGAACGAGAAGCTGAGCTTGAACGAGAGGCTGAGCGACGCGCGGCTGAGGAGAGGCGTGTGGCTGATGAGCAGAGAAGGCGACAGCTCGAGGAAGACACGCGGAGGCGGCAGCTTGAAGAGGACACGCGAAGACGACAGCAGCAGCAGCAGCAGCAACAACAACAAGCACAAGCGCAAGCACAACAACAAGCACCTCCTCCTCCTCTCACAGACGCAATCGTTCCCCTACAGCCGCCATCGTTCGTCCCGCAGCAGCAGATGGCATGGCCACAGCCCAACCCGTATCTGGGCATGCGTCCGCCCAGCTACCTCACAGTGAACGGTATACCCTATCTGCGTCTGGACGAGCTAGGCAAAGGAGGTTCGTCCAAAGTATATCGAGTGCTATCAACGCAGAATGAACTACACGCCATCAAACGTGTCCGACTCGACAAGTGTGATCCAGAGACAGTGACAGGGTATCTCAACGAAATAAGTCTCCTGCAACGTCTGCGCGGCAATGATCGCATCATCAAGCTCTGGGACTGGGAGCGTCTCGGCGGTAAACTTCTCATGCGCATGGAATGCGGCGAAATCGATTTCGCTAGACTCCTACATGAACAACAGGGCAAACGTCTCAACATGAATTTCGTAGGCATGTATTGGGAACAGATGTTGCGCGCTGTGCATGCTATCCATGAAGAAGCTATCGTGCATTCGGATCTCAAACCAGCCAATTTCGTTCTCGTTAAAGGATCACTCAAACTTATCGATTTCGGTATCGCTAAGGCTATCCCGAATGATACTACCAATATACACCGCGATTCACAGGTCGGTACCATCAATTACATGTCGCCGGAAGCCATCACGAATCCGAGTGGGTTGGGCAACAAACGGGGTCTGAAGGTGAGTACCTGCTAACTCGATTGATAATACACCCTTAACACAGCACAGCTCGGTCGACCTTCGGATGTGTGGTCATTGGGATGCATACTCTATCAGATGATCTACTCACATCCGCCTTTCTACCACTACCAGAATATCCACAAGAAATTGGCCGCAATCCCTGACTCTAATGTACCCATCGACTTCCCCACCTACTCGATACCAGTGGAGCCAGCGCAGCGGAAAGCGAATGGGACGTATGAGCCGACGCACCGACAGGATCTGGCTGTGCGAGTGGACGAGGATGTGCTCAAGACGATGAAGAGTTGTCTGAACAGAGACGCACGCAAGCGAATGACGATACCCGAGTTGTTGGAAACAGACGCGTTCCTGCAACCGAAGCAGCAAAATCAGAGCAACGGTAGCAGTAGCAGTAGTAGTAGTGGTAACAACACACTCTCAATCAATCACGCTCAGATGAACCAGCTCGTCAAGCAGGTCATACAATTCGGAAAGTCCCAGTCAACTAACCCATCAGTACTCAAGCCTGAGACGGTACAGGGTGTGACGCAGGCGCTGTGGAAGACGCTTGGCGATGCGCAGAACTAGAGTTCAACCAAAGCACTCTCTTTTCTTATACACTATATACACTATGCATGAACCCATTAATACAGCAGAAGCTTGTTTGCTGTGCTACTTTGCTAATTTGCTACTTTGCTAATTTGCTACTTCTTGTAGCGCAGCGTGTAGAGAAAATAACTGAACCAGTCGCCTATCTCACTCACCGTCAGCTCCCAGTTCTCCTCATCCGTGTTGAGGATCTGGCGGCGGAAGTGGGGTTGTCCGAAAGTGTGGTAGATGAAAATAGAGCTGCTATTCTTGCGCAACACCCTCTGCACCTCCTTCACTTCGCTGACACAGTCACGCGTTATCTCCTCTGGCGGATTCCATGGATCCTTGACACCCGCAAGCAATGCGTCCATTGTGCCTTTGTCGATGGCGACGTCGAACGAGTCGTCTGGGAGGTCTAGATTGCGTATGTCCATTACCTTCCCTGTAACAGAAGAAGAAGATTTTCTTAGCTGGGATGTTATGTGTTGTGTAAGGTACCAACTTACATTCCATACCGACTCGTGATTCATTCGCTGCTGCCATCTTCTCGATACAGACTGGCGAGTACTGTGTGTTTCAGCATACACTTACACTACACGCTCACACCACTCACGTCGATGTTGAGAATGTTGGTGTAGCCGTCATCGTACATGTCACGTGACAACGTGGAATTGCCGCAGCCGAGCATCAGTATCCGCGCCTCTTTGCTCGGTATGAGCGGTGCGAGGTGCTGTTTGATATCTGCGTACTTCTTGAACCAATCGAATTCGCCCGAGTCTCTATAGGAAGAAGAATAAGAAAATGGGGTCATAAACCACTATCCACCTCGCTCACTTGGAATACCGTTCGTCCCTGTGAAGATACAAAGTAAGCGGTGGGAATGGAGTAAGCAGACTATTCAAACCGACCAATACTCCTGTGCCATGTAATCTGCTGTTTTATTTGCCACTAAATCCATCTCCGTAATATTTCTGGCTAAATGACTAAGCCGCTTTAAGATGAGAGTGAGATGACCAAACGCTTCTCTCTTTCACACCACCAACACCGAAATTTAAAAATGTCTGACCCAATCGTGCACGTTACCTCTCTCGATCAATTCAAGTCTCTCGTCGCTTCCCCTAAGCCAACGATCGTCAAGGCTGAGGCAGAATGGTGTGGCCCATGCAAAATGATCGCACCAATCGTGAAGAAGCTCGCTGAGCAAACCCCAGGCGTTCAATTCCTCTCTTTCGACGTCGACGAGCAGGCTGACATTGCTGAGGAACTCTCCATCAGATCCATGCCTAC
>SPNW01000063.1:0-51271 GCA_004918325.1 Wallemia hederae
AGATCTCAATATGTCCAAATTGTCAAATCTGGATCCCAATTTTCCTTCGATATGTCCAAATTAAACAAATTGGCGTAATAAATCTATTCTATCTATTCTATTCTGGCTCGCGCGCTTCAAAATAGAATAAATTTATGATGTCCAAAACGGACATATAGAGTCTATATCTATTCTATTTTTTTCACAGGGTTGTCAAGATGTGCTACCCGTCTTTGCTAGCTTGTTGAAGGTGCAGGGCCCTCAGCAATTGATACTTGAGCCATAACACTGCTCTCGTCATTCACGAGGTCCATCAGCGATACTTGCGCAAACTGGGTGTTATCAATGAGACGTTGCAGCTTGGCGATGACTGGTCTTCCTTTACCTGCACTGCTCCTTGCTAACTATTTGGGCAGCATACCCGACAGCGGTACTTGCTCAGGTCAGCTCAGCAGCAAAAAAGGTCAGAGCGTCATCGAGAACTGATCAAGTGATAGCCTCGCGTGCACTGAAGCTTCCAGGGTAATCCGCGTCAAAGTAATTTCCGAACCGTTATCTCGAACATGACAGTCAAGGTGAAAGAAGCGAGATTAAGAGGAGAATGGATGTCCATGCACTCCTTATCTATACTTTTGACATATCATACAAGATTTACATATATAAGTCTACCTCTTAGGCTCTCAAAGCCCGCTACAGCCCTGAAAGGTTCAAAACACCAGGTCTTAACAAGGTGATGCCACAAGAGGTCTCAGAAAGGGCCTTTCTCAACTGCTCATACAGCTAGATTGCAGGTGTGCAAGTCCATCACACCGCACAACACAGCATCACACACCACCCAACGTTCAGCGCACAATGTATTAATCAGTGGCTACAATAATTTAAGAAAAGAGAAGATCCAAGAGAACGTCAAGTCGTGAAAGATCGTGATCAATTAGCAGAGTAGTGTATTGAGTAGAGCAATTAAGATGGAGAGTAGTGAAAAGAGAGAAAGCATCCCACTTTCGCGTGTGCAGTAAGTAGTGTGTCCAGCTAGTGTGCTCTAAGCGGCAGCAGCGGTGGTGTTGTTTTGTGGAGCATGAGCTGCGGCGGCAGCAGCAGTGGCGTCGATGTTTGACTTCTCGTCAGCAGCGTGCTCTGGAGGGCTTTCTGTGGTTCTGCTGAATGCTTCTTTGAATTTACCGAGCAGGCCAGCGTTGCCGCCGTCCTCGTGCTCAGCTGCCTCGTCCTTGTCGAGGCTCTCGCCAGTGAGGAGTCTCTCTGGCTTGTTGGACTTGGAGGAGCGCTTGGACGACTTCCTGCCGACCTTGATCGTTGGCTTCTTGTCTACGGCGTAGCCATCCTTGCCGATTTGGATGCCGGATGAGGTTCTTGGAGAGGTGTAGGCTGGTGCTGCCTCGTCCTCGTTGTTGTCAGCCTCCTCCTCTTCATCCTCCTCCTCAGACGTCACCTCCTCACCCTCGTCGACGTGCGCTCTCGCAGCTTCCTCGTCCTCCTTGGCGCGTTGGAGCTGAGTCTGCTCGTGCTCGGTCGGCTGGTTCTCGTACGTCTCGCTGAACGCCTCCTCTTCTTCCTCCTCTTCGAGGCTGGAGCCGCCCTCTTCGTCGGACTCGGAGATGTAGCCGGCGCTGCGAACAGCGGCGGCAATTGGACCAGATCTGTCCATGGTCTCTGACGCGACCAAGTATCTGGACACGAGCATCCTGAGGTCGTTCCACCACTCCGACATGGTCTCGTGCGATCTCGCTCTGAAGGTGTACGAGTGGTCTCTGGACAGCTTACCGGACTTGTTCGCCTCGAGGTGGAACTTGTGTGACTTGGCAGTCGTCGAGTGGGATGGTGGACCGAGCGTGCAGTTTGGCAAGAAGAGCGAGAGACTTGGCGTGCCCTGGTGCTTTGGATCAGGGGAGGCGAACTCGTGGAGGTAGCCAGCAGGGGTAAGGACGTAGAAGCCCTCCTTGTATGACTTAGTGAACCTCTTCTTGCGCTCAAGCCAGCCGACGTGAACTGGAAGAACTGACGGATCGTCTCTGCCTGGATAGTCGATGAGCTCTTGCTGACGGAGCGGCGTCTCTGGGTCCAAGAGGTGGTCGGTTCTGTCGGCGAACGCGAGCCACTCAGCGTCAGGCTCAAGGGCGGTGAACATCTGTCCCATACCCTTCCAAGACTCTTGCACCTCGTACGACATTCTCTGCTGCCACTCATCGAAGGTGGACCAAGCAGATTGGAGGGAGGAGGTGATACCCTCTTCGAACTGAGCAGAGTTTTGCTGCATGATAATGATGGACTTCTGCAGGGCGTTCTCCTCTTGCACTTGCTTCTGCAGCTGTCTGGCGACCAGGGTGTTCATCAAGTATGGGTCGTCTCTTGCTGCGATCGAAGTTGGCGTGTTCTTGGTCGTCGTGATAGCCTTCTGGAGATCGGACACAGTGCGCATTGAGTACTCCCTCTCTCTTGCAACAGAGGTGGCGAGCCTGAGAGCGTTCATCAGTTACGTCATAATCGCATCACATAAAACCCACTTGGAAGTGTCATTGGCGATGTTGCGGATGTGTGCCTTGATCTCAGCGCGCAGCTTGTGCAAGTGCTGCACAATAGAGCCATCGATGGTCTTTGCGAGGTTGGCGTGGTGGTCTGCGATGGATCTAGACTTATCGCGGATCTCGAAGAAAACGTCCTGGAGACCGCCGTGACCCATGAACTGGGAGCCCTCCTTGAATGGAACTTGGATGACGCCACCGAGCTTGGTGAGTTCTCTGGCAGTGTTGGACTCAATGTCTGCGATGCCCTCAAAATAAGCGATCAGGTTCTTGGTGATGGTCTTCCAGGCGTTGAATCTGTCGAGCAGAATATCGGAGGGAACGAGTTCAGAAGGAGAAGACTGCTTCTGAATCAGCATCTTTGATTTATTAGATTTTGTGCTTTCTGCCATGATAATGATAGTTGTGGAAAAAGAAGCAACTCCTATATTACGAACCGTGAGACCTGATGCGGACGACGCCGTGGTGCAACAAAAATGAATTTTTAGAAGCGTATCGGGGATTATTTGGGGGCATAAATACGCAAAACAAGGTGGACAGCCTCAACTTGCTTAGATTGTGGATGAACCGGGGGAACTGCCCGCACAGCATTGAGTGTACGCTATCGCTGATGGAGGCGCTGGAGATGGTGAACGGGGAAGCAGTGAGCTACAACCAGAAGCAGCTGCTCTGTAGCATATCACTCATCCGATTCGTCAACGGGCTCGTCGATCCTCTCCAGCAATTTTCGTTTGCGAGATCGATACACGACCTGGCTAAGCAAATAGATCTGCCGCTGAAATTCGTACAGATCAGGCACTCCGCCACGCACGACAACCTCCCGTCTCTCACGGTGCTCAGGCAGTCGACGCAGGAGGCACTCGACTGGCTCAAGATGAGATACTGGGACGTGGTGCTGTCCACGCTCGAAGACGGCAACGTCACGCTCACGTCCATGGAGACCAGACTGGGGGATGTACACGCCCTTCTCAGCAGCAGCAGCGACTGCAGTACAAACGATTCGCAGTGGTCTGCAGCCACGAAGTTTGAGCCCTCTCCTATAGGCATGCTTGGTAACAAAAAATCGAACGTGTACTTGTAAATTTATTCATCGCATTTGCATTTGCATTTCATTTGATATCGCATCTCCGCCCTTTCTTTCCCAACAGCGACGACGGCGATTACGATGGCTCAAAAGATAATCGATTCGGGTCTCACCATCCTCAAAAGAGTCGGCGGCGGTGTTGAGAGGGCCTTGGGCAGCTACAGGGAGCCAGTCTTCTACAACGCCCAAGTCACCAAGGAGCTCTTCAAGCAGGTCTACCAGGCCGAGAAGCTCTCTCCACCATCTTCATTCTCCCAAGTCGCCAGCACCTGGAGCTCCATCTTCGCTAAGGCTACGCAGCGCCAGACGTACACCCAGCTCCTCGAATCCGGCCAGTGGGCTAAGGTCGGCGTTATTGGATTGGAGGCATACGTGAGTGGGAGTAAGCACGCGAATACCACGCTCACACAGCATTCAGGGCATCTTCAAGATTGGTGAGATCCTCGGCAAGCGCAAGCTCGTAGGCTACGGTCCAAAAGCACAAGAACACCACTAAAACCACCAAGACACTCAATATGTAGACACCTCATACATTCCCTGACACTGCCATCCTCATACGATCTCCACCGCGCCACTGGCGATGAGGTACGCCACGTCCCGGTACCGCACGAGGTAGTTGTCGTTCTTCTCCAGCTGTATCGACTGCTGCGGCAGCTGCACCTCTCCGACGTTCCTTCTCGCACGGATAAAGACGGCCGTATCCTGATCTGGCTCGGCAATCATGCTCTTTCCGTTGTGGTTGTCGTCGAGCCCGCGCATCGCAGTCGGTAGTCCCTGCAGTATCGACGTCTGGTAGTGCGTCTCTACTAATCGCCAGTATCTGCGTAGTGTGAGCCAGTTACGCGCACCTTAGCATACCACGTACTTGCGCGCATGCGATAGCTCAATACCAGACAAGTTGCGATGGCTCGCTGGATTGAGCGTGATATACTGAGCAAATTCCTCGATCTGAAGTGCGCTGTGAGCTGTGCTAAGCGTCTGCTACTCTCATCCCACCTTGCTCAGCCTCGCGCGAACATAGGACGTGATGACATATTTAGCGCGTTCAACCTCTGTCTGCACCAAAATGAGCTGGAAGTGCTCCTCGTCAGTGCTCCTGTCGTCTGATTTGAGGCTGTCTACGATCTTGGTCTGCTCCTCCACCTGGCTCATAACCTCATCCACCATCTCCCCCTGCCACTCGAGCAGCACCGGCGCGCCTCTCTCCGCGACCCAGGCTCTGATAAGCTGCGTCAGCGCGCACTCTGGCGTCTCCGCCTCCATCAGCTCGTCGATATCGAGCATTGGCTTGGTGCTGCTGCTGCTGATCGCGTTCATGTCGTACGTAGGCTTCTGCCTCTCTGTAATGCCATACGTCGACGGACGAATCGACGGCATTTCATCCTCTTCGTCATCTACATCCATCGACGCCAGCATCTCATTTCTCCTCGACATTTCTTTTTTAGTCCGTGTCGCGTCTCCGCCGTACTTGTTGAAGCAGTGCTATCAAGAACCCAATTTATAAATTACCGCTAGACTCAAATTGAGCAGAGATATGTCTTCGGATGTGCGTAGTAATGGATATTCTAGTGGCCATCTCTCACTATCTCCAGGATCAGCAGCAGCATGAGCACCAACAAGAGCAGCAGCAACCACAGCCTCAGGAGCAGCAAGACGGGCAGCCTCAAGAGGACCAGCAGGCTGTAGACATACAAGACATCTACGAATCAAAAGAGAACATTCAACCACTCGCCAAAGGAAGATCAGCATCGACGCTATCTTCCATCTTCAGATCTGACCGCCAGTCGCGTAGGAGAGAGCTCGACGAGCAGCACCAAGCCTACGAGGACCAGATACGCTCCGCGACCGAAGAAGACGACGATCCGTTTAGAGTCTACTCAGAGTACATCAAGTGGGCCATCGAGGCGTATCCTTCTGGAGAGTCCCACGAGTCCAACATCGTCCCACTCCTCGAGCGCACGACGCGTACCTTCAAGGACGACGAGCGGTATAGACGCGATGTGCGCTATCTGCGGTGCTGGATACTCTACTCAAAGTATGTGCACGAGAGCAGAGACATATTCAGATTCCTCCTTGCAAACGACATCGGCACTATCTGGGGTCTCCTTTATGAAGAGGCTGCTACTGCCGAGGAGAGTAGGGGTTTCCACCAGAAAGCCAAGGAGATCTATGAGCTGGGTATAAGCAGAAAGGCACAGCCAACAGAAAGACTCAAGAAGCGGTACGATGACTTCAACGTGAGGATGGCGAATGCGCCTCCCTCTGCATCCTCCTCTCTGCCTAAGAAAGGCATTCTTGGAAGCAGCACCATCGCACCTGCTGCAGCAACAGCATCTACCTCCTCAGCACCTCGTATGGCCATTTTCAGCGAGGACGACGCCGAGCCAGGCTCGAGCGGTGCATGGGAGCGTTTCGGCAGCCGCGACGACAGACGGAAGGAAAATGTCGTCGAGAAGACCTCAATGAAGGGTGAAACCATCCAACAAGGCAAGGCAGTAACGCCAAAGGCGGAGAAAATAGCCATCTTTTCAGACATCAACGAAGAAGAAGAGGGTGGTGCTAGAGATGCAGATCTTGGTACTTCTGAGCCATCAGAAGCTGAACAGCTACGGCTGAACCCCTTCAAGAATTTCGAACAACCACCCAAGCTAGACATCGACGTGTCCAGCGAAAAGAAAAAGTCGAGCAGTAGTAGTAGTAGCGGGAAGAAGAAGGAGAAGGAGAAAAGCAAAGCCTCATCTAGCTCAAAAGGAGAGCCGAGAGTGGCCGTAGACTTGAATCGCGTGTATTGCGATAACACAGAGTTCAGTTTCATGGAGCTGAAAGCAAAACAGATGGGATTGTTCGGGAAGAAGTATCCAGAACCTGCAGCTGATGAATGGGACTGGATGCCTAGAGATGAACCAAGCATCGAAGAGAAGCGTGAGTGGAAGCGTAGACCAGCGACACACTCTCACCCATACCCCCAGCACGGAAGCGGGCGCCATCGCCGACTGTCAACACGAAAGCAGCTCTCGATGATGTGATGGAGTTGTTCAACCAGCCTCTAGCCTGTGACAGACCTGACAGTCCTCCAAGCGACAGCGACGACAGCTCGGTCGATGCACCCCAGCCTCTCATCATGCCCACACCTAACAAGGCACCCATGATGATGTACACAGACGAGCACACCGCACGCGTTCCTCCAATGATCGCCGAAGACGACAGTTCACCTCCGCCAGCGATGTACAAAGACGAGAATGCGGCAGCTGTCAGTACACCCGCCGTCAAGTCCTCTTCAGGACCCGTGAGGATGCCATTCGGGTTGAAGCCAGCTGTCGAGGAGCAGTCGGAGGAGAGCGTCGAGCAGCACTCAGAATCACAACAGCCAGTTGAGGAGGAGTACTATGACGATCTCAACAAGCAATCGCGCTTCCCTCCCATCAACCTTATGACGCCAATCACAGAGCGTACATTCGAAGTCACACAGCGTGTCGACACCGCCGATCGCAGCAAGGCAGTCTTCGCAGCTGCGCCTCTCCAAGCCACCATCGCCGAGGAAAACGAAGACAGCATGATAAGCAACTCCAACCTTAATGCACTCCAAAATAGCCTTGCACAAAGCAACGCACTCCAAAATAGCATGATCGGTCACACGCCTCAAGGTGCTCCTCCAATCGCTCCTCCTCCAGCAATCGCTCCACCCCCACTTCCCACCTTTGAGCTGGGCGACGATCTGACGCAGCACGACTTGACCACCCAGACAGGCAAGTTCGAGCTGCCTGAGGGATTCACTATCCATCCTGGTGGCCTGCAGCCGATGGAGGACGTCGAGGTTGTCGACACTATGAAATTCAACCTCGGTAGCAGCATACCCGCACAACCGGCGCAGCCATTACAAGCGCAGAACCCTTACATTGCACAGCTACAAGGAGGTACACCGGCACCTCCTTCACCAGCTATCCCCGTCTCACCGGGCACAGGCAAGATCGATGCGCCCAACCCGTGCGTCGCAAACACGCGCACAATCGTAGACTCCATTCTAAAGCGCTCGCATATGAACGTCTTCAAACTCAACTCGTTCCACACCGCACAGGGTAATCTCGAGGTACTTAATCGCGTCGAGAAGGGAGTGAAGAAGCGTCCAGCTAGCAGTCGCAACAAGACGATGGACGAGGAGACGTATCCGCTTAAGCTGCGCAAAGTCGATGGCGACGACGACGTGTACGACATCAAGGCTAAGATCGGTCAGGGGGGTTTCGGCGCCGTCTTTGTCGCTTCGGAGAGGAGCAAGCAGAGCGAGAAGCAGCTAGACTTTGAGAACTTCGATGGCAGCTTCACGTCACAGTTCGCCGCGGGCGCCGAAGAGGATATTCCCGTAGCACTCAAGATCGAGAAACCGGCGAGAGTGTGGGAGTTCTACATTCTCAATGCACTGCATCAGCGACTCGACGAGCGCGATAGACGGTCTATCGTTAAGCCACACGGTCTGTACGCTTACAAGGACGAGAGTGTGCTGTGTATGGAGTATGCTGATCAGGGTACGCTCCTTGACGTTGTTAATCACGCTCCTGAATGGTTCTCCTCCTCTTCTACCGGTCTCGATGAAGTGCTCGTCGTTTTCTTCTCCATCGAGCTCTTCAGAACGCTCAACGCCATTCACAAGGGCGGCGTCATCCACGGTGATCTCAAAATAGACAACTGCCTCATCAGACTGGAGGATGCAGGTGAGATGTGGACAAACGCCTACAATCGGTCTGGAGAGGATGGCTGGGCGAACAAGGGACTGAAGTTGATTGACTTTGGTCGGTCAATTGACGTAGACGCATTCAAGCATCCTGTGGGCAGGAAGTTCCTCAACGACTGGCCAGGCGACGAGAAGGACTGCTGGCAGATCAAGAAGAAGGTGCCGTGGAACTTTGAACCAGACTACTTCGGCCTGGCGGCTATTATACACTGCATGCTTTTTGGCAAGTACATTGAGACCGTCGAGGCTGGCGGACGGATCAAATTACGTAACAATCTTAAGCGATACTGGCAGCATGAAATCTGGTCGAGCGTGTTCGACTTCTTGCTCAACCCAGGCATGTACAAGGATACGCTACCAGCTCTGTCCAAGATGGAAAGCTTGCAAGCGAATTTGGAGGACTGGTTGGAAACTAATTGTCACTCCAAAGGACGCAATTTGAGATTCACGGTGAAGATGATGGAGAGGCGCTGCAGAGAGCAGGCAGCGCAGCGCAAACTGTAATATTGTATTATCCATATAGCTCTACATAAAGCACTTTGAATTTTGGGGTTCTAAAACGAGTGATTATTGCCGACCACAAATTATGTGGGGAAATGAATCGAGGGTGGTGTCAGTTTGGAGGACAGTGCATTTAAATTAAACTTATGACGGCGTAATTGCTTCTTATAAAACGTCCACCACACTCAGCGCATTGAGCAACAAGTTTGATTGCTTACCTTAGGTATCACATTCTTGAGGAGCTGCAGCTACTAGATCCGAGCCAGACTCTCACTCGCACGCCCACATTATTATGCCATGTTGGAAGTAAAAATCAGACCCGTCTCAGGCAACATACACCGCCAATTCCCCGTACACGGATACCTCGGTCTATCTCGATGTAAAGTTGTCGGCGTTGCGTACACTCAAATGTCAGACGGCAAGCCGATGCGAGCCAAGGAGTTGAACGTGAAGATAAAATGCGTAGAGATGGCATTTGGGAAGAGCAACACGCTGTACGAGTCCACAGAGGTGCTCTGGCGAAGTCCCCGCGGCGAATCGAGCCAGCTCGGGGAGGTGCAGAAGGAGTTCAGGCTGAGTATACCCGCCAACAACAATCTGCCATCATCGATACAACTGCACAATTACCGCATAATTTGGAAACTGGAGGTTAATTTGGTGCACGACAAGATTTCGTTCGTGGGCGATACAAAGACTAGCAATGTCATTCTCCAGCTTAATCGCTACTCGCCTCTCTACAAACAACTCTCCACTTACTCCCAGCGCGTCGACCAACTCGACTACCGCACTTACCTCAACTGCCTCAGCTACAAATCCAGCGACAGCCTCTTTGCCAGCATACACCTCACGCTCCTCAATGATAAGATTGCCGTCAAGCGCCTCACAATGTCTCTCGACAGACGCGTACAATTCAAAGCTCAGAAATCTTCTCTCTTCAGGTCAAACGTCAATATAACGCGACTAGTGGAGGAGGTTGTCACACCACGGCTACAGCCACAGCAGCCGCAATCATTCAGCTTCAAGAGCGCCATCCCTAAGTCCAAATCCTCGCTGTCGTGGAGCATTGGAGAGAGCCTTCTTACCAACCTCATCGACATTCAGTTCTTTATCACCTTCACTGCCGTCATCAAGAACTCTAATGGCAGCACCTCAAGTATAGCGCTCGACTCCAAAGAAATCACGCTGCTATCCATCACCAACAACCAGCTCCTGTACGCCATGGAGTCAACGAGGCCCAGTAGCCGACATGTATCATCTGTACAAACTATAGCATTGTAATATTCCGCATCTGTAACGTCTCTGTGGTTTGGTTAGCGTGAATACTTGATGCAAAGCAAAGAACAAAGACGCAAAGTCAGAAATAGCCTCTATTTGTCCATCAATGGTGTTCAGACAATGTAGATAAGTTTAGATTGGTAGCATCATTCTGCGTCTTTGCTCCTTGCGAGTAAAACTCACATGGACGAACGAAGGAAGAAGTTCTTTGAGAGAGCCATTTTATAGGCGCAATAAAATTTATCGCAGTGGAGCCAATCAATGCACTTTGTAGAGTCTTGTACACGTTCTGAATACCCATTTCTCTGCTTTCCTGCCTACGCATGTGCTCACCGTATACCCTCCCCTATGACGAACATTGTCAAGTTTGAGTTGCGCCTGTACAGCGCTATAAGCATTCTAATGCGGTTCTTAGCACTCATTTCCATCCCAGATCTCTTCATCATCTCTCCTCAAAATATCACATCTCTCTTCTCATCTTCTTCGAGAGATACCACCACGAGATGGGTTCAATAGCAGACGCAACTGTACCGCCACAGTTAATCGAAGCTATTAAATGCGCATCCCCATCCCCAAATACGAGCCCACAGCTCCGTGAAGAGGCACTCAACTTCCTCGAACAAGTCAAGAACAACGCGTCAGATACATGGAAGTACTGCCTGGGACTATTCCTCACAAACTCTGTCGGCACTGAAGCTAGAGTCTGGGTGTTGACCGTCGTGGACGAGCTCATCACCAATTCATTCCAAAATCTACAAAACCAAGATATACTGGCTATACAGGAAGCTCTGTTCGAATACGTGCGCAGGGAGTATGTCCAAGGCGGTGCAGAAGGTGACATTGCGTTTCTCAGGAATCGACTAGCTCACACGCTCACCTTGTTCACTATCCAAACATACGACAAAACCCACCCAAACATCATCGTCGACTTCCTGTCCCTGCTTAGACAGTCGTCTTCTCTCAACCACCGCACTACCCCTCTCGTACTACGCATCCTCGATGAAATCAATTTGGAAATCTCTGACTCGATAATGAGAGCAGCAAGGGATTGGTCTTCGGAGAGGCAATTCCGTGACTCTCACCTTAGAGACGCAATTAGATCCAAGGATGCTCCAGTCGTAGTCGAGAACCTCCTCAACATCATGCAAGAGCTCACTCACATCTTCGCTAGCGGTGGTAACCAAGAGTGGACAACAAAAGCATCGGAAGAGTCTCTTACCCTTGCCATCAACGTCTTTGCTGGCTGGTCTCATTGGGTTGACATCAGCCTATCTTTCACTCCCACCACCTTGGAGATCTTCTACGGCTTCTTACAGCATCCTTCTGTGCAAGTAAAGGTGGCTACCACAGGCTACTTCTGCAAGATATTGCAAAAGGGTGTTCAAGACGCTACACACAAGCTGGAAATCATTGGGTATATCGATGTTGCAAACATCGTCGGACAGATCGAGCAGGCGACGAGGGATGACACCTCTGATGAGAACGTGCTATTCAGGGAGTCATGCGCTAAGCTCGTTAATGCTGCTGGAATGGAGATTCTTAGACTATGTGACGAGGTGGGTTAAACAAGTATATCGTCTGCTGCCGCGCTAACCCAAACACTACAGCCATCTCAATCGATGATTATGCAAAACCGCACAGGCGCAAACCTCGGTACTCCTGAGACTAGAGCACAGGCGTTGATGTTTTTGGCACGTCTCCAGCCAGTCTTTTTGAGATACCTTGGCGACCAGGCAGCAAGTCCTTCTCTAGCCGTGCACAACTTCCTCACAACCCTCATTTCCTTCTACAAGAAGAAGAAGAAGGCAGATGCTATGTCTTTCGACGCCATGCCAACAAGGGAGTTCTTCAGTCAGCTATTGCCAATCGTCATGCAAAAGATGCAATGGAATGAGGAGGTAGAATGGGGATTCGGTGGTCTTGGAGAAGACGCCGACGAAGAACGTCACGAGTTTTACGAAATCCGCAGGATGCTGAGATCGACATTCGATTCTGTCTGCCAACTCGACCAAGAGCTTTGGACATCGACTGTTGTGTCTCTCATCAACCAAACCCTCACTCAGTGCACCACTTCTGGTCCTGACTCGGTTCCCTGGTACCAAGCGGAGTTGACGCTGTATATCGTTTTCCTCTTCGCGGAGGCTATTCAATCTGGTAACGCAGTGCAAGCGTTTGTGCAGGTGTCGGAAGAAGAGAAGCAATCATCCAAGAGAGACGCTCTGAACTTCAGAATCAAGTACGAAGAGAAACCATACACACCGCTCGGTCAGCTGGTCCAAACCGTCGTTGATTCAGGTATCTGTAACCACTCCCATCCAGCAGTCAACCTTCAATTCTTCGAGATGATCGTAAGATATGTCGATATACTGCACGCAAGGAGAGAGCTCGTAGATCCTATCTTGACTGCATTCGTTGGTGAGAGGGGTATTCACAACCAATTACTTAACGTGAAGGCAAGGAACTTCTACTTATTCCAGCGCTTCACCTTGCTCTCGAGACGTTTCATTCCAACACCCTTTGTCCCAAAGCTGCTCGAATCTATCACTGATTTGCTGACACTGTCAGTTGAGGTAGTGCCACCTGAACAGGGCGATGAGGATGTACTGGCAAAGTCTGTAAACACCACGGGGCTTTTCCAATACCAACTCAACCTCTATGAAGCAGCTGGCTGCATTTTGGCTAAGCTTGGTGAATCGCCAGCAGATCAAGTAAATTATTTAAACCAGATCACACAACCGTTACTCGCATCAATTCAACAATCACTCCAAACTTCACCACACCAAGTGGAGAACATTCTCAACGTACATCATACCATATTGGCAATAGGACATCTAGCAAAGGGATTGCCTGAGCCCTCGTTAATACAACAATCATCCGCACTAGACCAGCCTCCACCATCCTATTCTGAACCATTTGTTCAAGCTACGCAGGCCATCTTCGTTGTCTTGGACCAGCTTTCTCAATACAAAGTAATCAGAGATGCTTCCAGATTCACATTCGCTCAAATTGTCAGCTCCACCGGTGTTGCAATCCTCAATCACGTACCTGCCTTCGTGAATGGCTTGTTGGGAAGATTGGAGATGACTGAGCTTAGTGACTTTTTGGTTTTCCTTAATATGCTGCTGCACAAATTGAAGTCTCAAATATTCCCAATCCTCAACTCAATCTTGCAACCAATCATAGACAGAGTCTTCTCCTTCTTGTCCACCCAGGTGACTGGAACAGATGATGAGCTTAGTAGGGCGGAAATGGAGAAGAGCTACCTCAGCTTCATCGGTACCATCCTCTCAGCTGGTCTTCAAGGTGTCTTCATCTCTGATGAGAACAGAGGCAGATTCGTTGAAATCCTCGAGTCAATTTGTCAATTCGCTCGGGATTGCGCACCACCTACACAAAGAATCGCATTCAGTGATGTGTCTAAAATCATCTTCTGCTTTGGTACCCTTGAGCAGGTGCAGAACTCTCTCAATGTGCAACCAACGCAGAATGTAATACAAATCAGTCCAACACCAATCCCATTGAATGGATTCGAGGAGTACATCTACCAGCATCTCATCAAGTTGGCATTTGAAGTACCTGCTAAACCAACATTCAACCTGAAAGATGGTCAATCTAACGTTGTGAGTGGGGTATTTGTTGAGACTATATCATTCTGACGAAAATGACAGGTCCTTGGCGAGATTGCTTCCCTCCTTAGACAGGCATACTTGTGTCGTGGAGAGGAGTTCTTGACTTATCTCAGAACCGTCTACTTGCCATCAATCGGTTGTCCTGACAACATTGCAGTCGAGTTCACCAACCACATTTCGACAGACGAGCCAAAGATCTTCAAGAGATCGTTCACAGAGTTCATCAAAGTATCCAAAGCCGCATAGAAACAACGTGTAAATGAAGAAAAGAGATAATGTTTATGCATTCGTTAAAGATATAAAAGTGTCCAAGATGAAGATGATAAGATAAGATAATCGAGAACCAGCTTGATTAATGAGAGTGGGAAGACGAGACTGTAAATAATCCTAGTCATAGTCTTGAGTCTTAAAAGTCTTAGTCAAAGAATGTCTGAGATGTAAATAGCCTGGAGTTCAATAGACAGCTTTTTGCAGGTAAGAGCAAGTCAGCGCGTCCCTGTATAGTTATTTCTTGGTCAGGTTAGAGCGGCAAGACGGTGTTCTGGCTACTCACATCCAACTCGAGTAAGTGTCCGTTGGTTGTTGTTGCTGCTGCTGCTGATGGTGTGCGTGTGCTGAGGGAGAAGAGTTGTGATTGTCCAAGGTATTCCAAGATGCTGATGTTGTAGGTGCTGTGTGCTGTGGTATTTGTGCGATGCTATGTTGTTGGTTCCCTGCGTTATAGAGGGACAAGCCCGGGTACGAGTCGTACTCGGTCGCCGGAGTGCTAGAATTTGAATAAACTGAATAATTCCAGTATCTGAAAGGGATTGAGTTAGAAGAGAAGCTACATGCTGCTACAACCACCTACTCAGAATCGAGTCCGTGCTCGCCGTCGAAAGGTGGTGGGACGGCAGCCCAGTGCTCTAGGGAGAGAGGAGAGTTGGAGGCGTTGGGGTGATGAAGCTGACGGTCGTTTCCTTGACTGTGCGCTTGTGCTTGTGGTTGTGCTCGGTGCTGTTGTTGCTGTTGCTGGTGCGATGCTGCCGCTACTCCAGCGAGGTAGGAGGGATCTCTAGCGAAATGCTGATGTATGGCTTTGGGTTTCCTGCCACGCTTCTTCTGTCCTCCCCGTTGCTGCTCCGGCGATACGCCGTTGTGGATATCACAGCCTCGTTGATGCCTGAGGAGAATATCTGAGCGGGTGTAGCTCCTGCCACACGAACACAGATATGGATGGAAATCGGCTGCTCTGTGCGAGTTTCGCTTGTGTCTGAGGCAATTCTCAGGACGGCTGAACGTCGCGTGGCAGATCTCGCATGTGTGAGCCTTTAAGAGTGAATGAGATGCTGTACACTATCTATACCACTATCACTCACCATCCTCCAGTTCTCTACACTTTCCAAGTGTTGACCGTCGAAGCGAGGTTTGCACCTCGAGCGCATAAAAGTCGCCTAGGAACATGGTAAAATAAAATCGAGATCATCGCTACCCGGAGGCAGAATATTGTGGCAACAAAATTATCAATAGAATGCTTGGAAACGATCTTGCAAGTCATAGCCTTATCTGTTTCAATCTCTTCACACGCTCGCTCGCACATGCACCCCATGCATTTCATCACAGGCGGACAGCCTCCGGAGGCTTGCAGGTGCTATAGCATGACAACATGCATCTCAAAGTACTCCTTCAAACCATGCAGCATACCCCTATTACAGACGCACAGACCCCGGTAATATTACGTTATTCAAAAAGAACCGTGCCGGGCTATGCGGGCAGGCAGAGCATCAAGCGAGGAGCTGCCTAGATTTGGTATAGTGTCTGCTTACTCACTCATACTCCACATCATCACAGCACAGGATTGTCTAAGTTACTAGAAGGCTCGACTGTGCCTCGGAACGACTAAAATTCGGGCAGGGTAGTCTATGTATTGCCGCCGAAGAAGCGAAAGTGAGCTGAAGTAAAAATACATGAAATGTACATCCATTATTTATTAATAGCATCCATAGCTGTACGCAAATGCACGACTACACATGCGAGATAAGCGAGCAACGAGCCGCGGCCATTCGCGGCATACCAGATACGTACACGAATGTCTTCAACATATCACGCGACTCACTCCAACTGTCTGACTATATTTAGATGCCCTTCCGTAACGTCAAAATGCAGTCCCCTTTTCTGATGTCACCATTGTGAAAGCAGCTGTCTGACATCTTGCAGCGTCGGTGTGACGTCGTAAGCACTTGCCAGCAGCGCGATCTTGTCAGCTGAGTCTTGAGCTGGCACGAGCGTGTCTCCGCACCGCTCGAGTATCCTCACTCTATCAAATTCCGTTCCGAACAGCTGAGCGTGGCTAGATTTGGCGAAGCGATTGACTATGAGACCTCTAACGATAACATACTCGAGCTGTGGCAGTGACTTGGTATGCGTGCAGAGTGCGGCTACAGCGTCGTCCAGCTGTGGGTATATCAACGTATCCGGCGCTGACTTAACGAAGCCGCATTGCGTATGTACTTTGAGTCTTCGCAGTGCCGGCATTGTCTGACCTAGAGACCCAGTATTGACGAGACCGTGTATATCATCGAACGACCACAAATTGAGCGTCAACTCCGTCAGACTCGACAGCTTACACGCGTCTAGTAGCTGGTTTATGCGAGCATGCGCGAAAGCTGTGATAGTCATGCAGCGCACATTCGATAGCTTAGCCACGGAGGAGATAAGTTCGTCGGTGAAGTGATCGTTGGCAATGCTGAAGCTGAGTGATCTGCAAAGTATTCGAGCATGAGCTGGCTGCTAGCATTGTGAATCTCCTGACCCACCTAACGCACATACGCTTCTCGTCATCGCTGGCAATCTCTGCAAGATACGTCGCCTGCTCTTCCCTCTTTTTGTACACTATAGGATTAAATTGCGCTGCCTGTCCAGGCTCGACGCCGCATGGATCCTTCACATTTCTCAGTAACGCCGCGTATCCGAGATTGTAGAAAGCTTTATTGACGCAAGCGAGGATAGGCGCGTGGTCGATAATCCTAAGCACGATATCCTGTGGAGCATCACAGAGCTGTGTGTGCAGATGTAAGTAGTCGGGCATCGCCTGCGTGCGCAGATCTGGGATGTTGGGTGTGTTGTAGAGAAAGGGAGAGTATGACGCGATATGCTAAGCAGCCATCTCCTCGCTCATCACATCCGCCTCTCACTCCCTCCCTTCCTTATCGGGCCGCGAATCGGCAGGCGCCAATGCGGAACGCACACGAGCGTGAGATCATCAATATAGATAAGAGAGGATGGAGTGGATGATACGAGTGAGTGAGGTTGCACGTGCTATCAACGCTCTGCGCATGCACCTGCATTATGCGTTCATAAATGCATGCACATGAAACGGAAGCGCGAGTGCGTGTATGCAATGCAGAAGTGCGGCAGTGTATGAGCCATTCTACGACTGCATACCCTCCACCCTTATACCGAAATGGTCCAGGTCTCGGACGCAGGAACGCATTTTTTTTGCACCAAATGAAGCGCAGCCAAGCAACCGTCCCGACTCTCACTTGCCCGTCTCTGCATATGAAACAGCAATTTACCCCCTCATATGTACTCATGCATGATTGCAAATTTTAGCTCGCTCCGCGTTGCAGATCTCGGTATTTGTTGAGACATTGGAGAGTGGGTGCGCTGGACCCTTGGCATCTGACTCCCATCATCGGCATACACTCATGATATTCTTCTATTACTACACTACCCATAATCATAATCATAATCATAATCATAATCAAGTACACAACTGCAACCGCAACCGCAATTCGAGCGATGACGAGGATCAGTTCGTGGGTGACTTGACATACATAGGTTTAGCAACTCAGCTCATCGTTCACCCAAGGAATACGAATGGCAGTGTCCGCCCTGCGCTGCTTGGGTACCGATGCCAGATCGCACATGCAACGAGTGAGTGAATGGGTATAGCATTCGCAGGGCTAATAACGTCGCAGATGTTCGTACAGGCGGCGCTGAGCAGACTCGATGCCAAACACAAACACAAACACACACGCAGCCTCTTATCCGACGCAATGCAAAGCAAATACCACCGTCTAGCTACACCTTCAGCTGTCACAGATATCCCAATCCCCACTCCTAATTGAACTACATCCATGCATGCTAATTTGCTAAATCTACAACGACACAGCGCTGCGTGAAGGTATTCATTTACTCAAACGGATACCGGTTCTGATGGTGTGCGTCGAACGCAGCCATGAACTTATACTGGCTGCCCATACCGCGTGTATCGAGCAGACGTTTCGCAGAATTGGCTATAGACAGCTTGCTTTCCTTTGTCTGCGCATTCTGGAGGAGTGTGTCTAAGCGTGCAGCGACGCCCATCTTGATTAAGAAATCTCTCTGTGTCATGACCTCCGATCCAGTGATTGCGGTGTCATTGTGTGCGAATGATTCCCTCAATACGCCGAAATCTACATCTGACGTGATGTCACATTCTCCAGGTGCGCTCAACACATCTACCTGCTCATGACGCCGGAATCCGCGCAGTGTATCACCCGTCCATCCATCCTTGCCGTAGTCGACTACCAAGGCACATCCTCCAGCGGACGTCGGACTGCTTTTGTGCAGTAGCTGTCCGATAGAGTTGCCGATGTGGTAGCCTTCTACACTCAGCTCCACCCGCTGCCCTTCCTCGTCCCGGCCCTCGCCGGTGAATATGTGGGGAGCGATCATTGGGATCAGTGCACTCATGGCTGAGGGTTGCTTGCTGATTAGATACCTGAACCCGATGTCGTCATCTGCCCATTTGTTGAGGTCGCTCGTGAATTGAGCAGATGCGTCTCCTCCTTCGCCATCACCTTCTGCGCGTATGCGCCCTTTCGTCAAATCAACCAAGACTTCTCTGAATCCTGCATCTGTTTTCTGGTACTTGAGTGAGCCAAATACACAGGTATCCTGAAGCTCACTCACCTGGAATAGATGTATAGGTAGGGCGTCGAAGAACTCGTGTGCCAACACGAATGTGAAAGTGTTCTCGTCTTGGTTTTTGGTGAGCACAATCGCTACGAGTAGCAAAACCAACCTTTGTCTATGTGCTGCACGCGGTCGTGGAAGTTGACTGCTTTGCCAAAGTCCCGCAAAGTAGCTTCTTGGACGCCTCTGAGAGCTGGCGATGTCTCTACGAGCTCAACGCTCTCTATATTCTCCCAAGCAGAAGGGAATGATCGCCATGTACGCAGAACGTCCGCCATGAGCGTACCCTTACCAGGTCCCAGCTCGACCAACCGCACCTTCTTTGGTGGATTTGTGCAGTTGTGCGACAAGTCGTGCATCAAGGCATGCCATTGATGGAGGAACCAGACGCCGATAAGCTTGGGCGTCGTTAGATCAAAATCTTATGGAGCGCGGACACCCACCTCTCCAAATACCTGTGATATCTCAGGCGATGTAATGAAATCACCCTGTTTGCTGATCGGGTCCTTGTCTGTTCGCGAGTAGTAGCCCTCAGTAGGGTGATAAGTGCACGCAGACATGTATCTGGCTACTGGGAGTGGACCCGTGGCCTTGATAGAGTCTGCGAGGATGCGTTTAAGGGAGGTGGCTGGAGATGAAGAAGATTGAGATTGAGCTGGTTGGGGTTGTTCGCTGCGTGGTATAGACGTAGAGATGCCGCGTCTGGCTAATTTAGTTACTGTCGACAGCCTCAGCTTGCCATCTCTGCAAACCCAGCCGCGCTGCATCGTTGTAGTGGTTAATCCAGAACAGCGAGCACGATGCAAGTGAAATCTGATGCAAAGAAATATCAATCGCTATCGTCGTCTCTTATAAAGGGCGCTACATCGTCCAAAGCCGCAGAAAGTGATGATCGTTCTCCTGAAGAGTACTTGGAAGCGTTTGAGGACAGTTTGAACAACCGCGTCGACACGGAGATTGGTCAGCTCAGCGATGGCTTAGCAGAGATCATCAGTCTCGCTGAGATCTCCCATAAAGATAACTACAAGATCTCCAAGGAGGCATTCCAGATCAGCTGTAGATCTGAATCTATGATACGGTCTGCAAACAGCTTGCTCGGGATCACGCACGCGCTCAAGATGATAAATCTCTTAGGAGACGACCAGCATCGTCTCGATGTCGCTACCGATAGCGCGAACCAGCTCAGCCAAGAGAGAAGTCAGGCAGTGAGCGAGCTGGAGAGTGCAGTGGAACAATACATGCATAAGGAGGAAGGGAAATAAGTTAGTGTGGCTAATTAGTATCCATCTGCTCAGCTGGCGCTGTTTGATGGTCGCTGTCGTTGGTATCTCTATCTTGTGGCTGCTTATCGACCACGTCGTCAATCTCAATATCGTCGGCGTCTTTGGATGCTTTACTGTCCTCTGCACCGTTCTCTTCTTCTTCCTCCTCCATCTTGTCCTCCTTGCTCTCCCATACTTTATCCAGCTTGTTGAGCTTGGATTGTATACCTCTAGCAAACTACACCGCATATCAGCAATTTGTAACTCTCGATGCACATCCACTCACGTCCACGAACTTGTCCAAGTCGCTGTCGAGATCCTCGAGGCTGTTCTTGGTCTCGTTGTTCTCGCTGTTGATCAATGACCGTATGTCCTGTAGCTGCTTGCGACGCTCGCTGAGTTGCTGTCGTGTGCTGAGCTCGAACTTTAGTCTGTTGAGCATAAGAGCGTGCTCGTCTGTCTCCTGCTCCGTGTCTGCCGCCTGTTGATAGTCCTCTAACGATACCAGCGGTACTTTATCGTAGCTTGTTTCGAAGTTCCTGCACCGCTCAATTTCTTGCTCTAAGTGTCGTCTCTCGTATAGGAGATTCTGTACTCGCGCGTGCACGCTGTCTGATAGCTGAGCCTGGTGAGCGGCAGCTTGCTTGGATTGGCGTATGACTGAGGAGCTGTCCCTATTCAGAGCTTTCAAATGCGATAATAGCGCTACCTTCTGCGCTAACGATAACGTCCCTTCGCTTTCTAGCGTCTGTTGCAACTGTTCCATGATGAGTGTTGCAGCGATAGCGGCTACGCTGAGATCTGCATTCAATCCAAAGTTGCTGAGACCTTCAATCAAAGTAGATGGTTAGTGAATATTGATATGCTGCTTCCCATCTCATTCCTGCTAGATATACGGTCAATCGATCTCAGCGCACTCAAACGTAAAGGCGTCACGGGCATCGTGATAGACAGAGACAATTGCTTGACGCTCCCGAGGCAGGATCACGTCGTCACTGAGCTGCAGAGTAGCTGGGATGAGTGCAAACAAGTCTTTGGCAGCCATCGCTGCGTCATTCTATCAAACTCGGCGGGAACGAGCAAAGATCCAGGACTTATCCAGGTCAGTGGAGGTGTAATGTACTTCTCACAGCTAATAATCTTCAGGCACAAGTGTTATCGCGGAATACAGGCGTAGAAGTTATTCAACACACAGATCCAAAACCATCGTACAAACTCAAGACGCCGTTGGAGAGCAACTTGGGCGATTTGAAGAACGTGGCGTTCGTCGGAGATAGACTGCTGACGGATGTGTACATGGGGAATGCATTTGGTGGCGTAACTATACACACACAGCAGCTATGGGGTGCAGACAGCAAAGGCGAAGCATTTGGACGATGGCTGGAGAACTGGCTAGCGAGGAGCGTCGTCGCTGATAATGATGGATATCTGGATTGTATTAGAGTAACCGTGATGAACAAATAGAGGTGTTTGCTACTGTTTCTGCCTCTTGTCTGCGTGTTTGTCTTGATTGTCTAGCATGTCGTCGAATCTGGCGAGATTTGCAGCGCCCGTTTCCGACAAATCAACAGCGCCATCCTCGCCTTGCAGCATCGCATCTCCGTCGTTGTCCTCGTCCTGGTCATCGCTTGGAAATTTGTTCTGATGCAAACTGGCGCAGTAGCTGAGATTGTCGTACATTTTTTGGAGATCCGATGCATTTGGTGGGTGTATATGCATATCCCTGCTCTCGAACTCGTCCACGTTCTCCGTACGCTCGTCAATCTGCAGAAAGATGGAATTCGTCGACGCGCTGACAGCGTGAAGCATGATAGAAGGGTAATCGAGAGTAAAGCCTTTACCGGCCGTGTCAGAGAACACACACAGCTCCTTATCTGTCAAGTAAACCGCGTACTGGAGATTGTTATCTACTCCCGAATCCCCACTGAGCGTGCAGCCATCGACGCGGAGTCTGAGGATAGTTGGCAGATCTGTGAACTTCCCTGGCGTCTTACTGACAATTTCGTTGAATTCTGCCAAATTTACCGCCTCTGTAGCTTTATCAACGCTGTTCATCATCGACGTCGAGCAAAGGCATGGACGAAATAGAGATTGAAGTGAGAAAACGGTGTTGGTGGACAGAGAAATCATTCTAATACGCCACACAGTGCCTGACTACACGTCCATTCTCTAATTCCTCGTACATCTCTTACAATCTTAATGAGAATATCAACAGCAGCCCCAATCTCCTCACGCTCAGCAACGACTTGGACAGGCTGGCAGTGGCTACGAGCAGCTCCGTGAACGTGTATTCTCTCTCTCAGCTGCGGTCTCAGCTCGCTGAATCCCAATCGCATCAGCTTCTCTCTCCGCCAGAGGCGATACACGCGCTCAATGTACAATCGCAGCACATCAAATACCACTCCAATCAGCTGCTAGTAGTGAGCGACACTTCGCTACATTTCTACATCGACGCCAACCTCGTACACACCATTCCATTCTCATCGCAACCCACATCCATACTCCCAAATCCAGTGGGACAGTACATAGCCATCATCACGGCTGATAATGGTGTACATCTGTATGACGAAGCTTCGAAAAACGTACAATGCTTGAATAACAACACCTTCTCTGCCAGTTGGTCTGCTAAAGGGAAGCAGCTAGCTTTGGCGTTGTCTACGAACGAGATCATTACAGTCACTACAACCAACCAAACTAAACTGTCTATACCACCACCACCGCCCTCGTTGGAACTAACGCAGAATCACGTACCCAACTCGCTCAAATGGCTCGAAAACAATCTATTTCTCGTTACATTCTCTCTGAACAGCGCAGCCGCGAGTGAGGGTCGCGACAGTGATGAGGATGCATATACGCACGAAGACAAAGCTGCGTATATCCACAATGGTAATTACATCGAAGCCATGGACACAGCACCACCTTTCGGCGTCATGTCGCGTCTCCCGTACCGCTACTACAGCTGGGTGAGGGACTGGTCGCCATTCAGAAACATCCTTTTCGTCGCGTCAGGTCCTTCTTCCGATATCGGCTGTGTGGTGACTCCAGATTCGTCCTCGCACGCCAAGGAGGTATTCGGGGAAAGCGAGGAGCTGGCAGCAGCTGCCGCGTCTCTGCCAGAGACTGCGAGACCTGCTTTGCCAATGTCAGAAGACCAAGAGGAGACTTATCCAGTCGGGCTGGAGTTAGATCTTGGTGCTAAAGACCCACTCAAGCCTGAACCGGGCTCTGCAGCAGACACCCCAGATGGCCCACCCGCTCCTGCACTGTGGACACTCAACTCGGAGGGAAAATTGTTCGCTTGGTGGCTTATCAACTCGTATGGCGCATATGAGCACATGAAAGACGCCGCTGCACAAGAACAGTCAATGGCACAAGACCAGCCTGCTGCATCAGTCGAGTCGAAACCGACCGCTTTCTCATCGAACGCTCCATCTGCACCAGCACCTAGTGCATTTGGACAAAGCAGTGCATTCGGACAGAGCAGCGCGTTCGGACAGAACACCTCACCTAGTCCGTTCGGACAGGGCAGTGGTGCATTTGGACAGAGCGGCGGCGGCGCGTTCGGAGCTTTCTCAAACAAACCTAGTGCATTCGGGTCGACTGAAAAGAAAGACGACAAAGCAGCAGAATCGAGTGTGGCCAGTGGTGGCTTTGGAGGGTTCGCATCGAAGCCTAGCACGAACACGAGCGCCCCCGCTAACGCGTTTGGTGGATCTGCATTTGGTCAGTCGAGTGCCTTTGGTCAATCTTCAGCATTCGGTCAGACTTCAGCATTCGGGGCGCCTAAGAAAGAGGGCGATAACGCACCAGCTAAGCCAAGCAGTGGTGGTGCGTTTGGCGCATTCGCGTCCCAGTCTCCATCCACATCGACATCTTCAGCATTCGGTCAGAGCTCGTTCGGTCAGCCATCTGCCTTCGGTCAACCATCAGCATTTGGTCAGTCCGCGTTCGGTACTCCTAAGAAAGAGGATGACAATGCTGGTGCAGCTGCTACTAACACTACGCCGTCTACCGGCGGTGGCGGTGGTGGTGGCTTTGGTGCGTTCGCAGCTAAAGCACCCGCATCATCTGCTTTCGGTCAGACGTCTGCATTCGGTACACCCAAGCAGGACAGCAGCAGCCCAGCTACCGCCGCAACGCCTACCACTGGCAGTGCGTTCGGCGCTTTCGCATCGAAGCCTAGCGTGTTTGGCTCAGCTGAGAAAGGTGACGACAAGAAGGAAAGCGGTAACGCGTTCGCAGGTTTTGGCGGCAGTGGAGGTAGCGCATTTGCGCAGCCGGGCTCAAGCTCTAGCGCATTCGCAAGCGCCGCAAACACTACCCCTAAGGCGGACGAGAAGAAGGAGAGTACGACTCCATCTGCATTCGCACAGAAACCAAGCAATAGTGCCTTTTGTGAGTGACGATTGTATTTGGCCTCGCATGTGTCTAACGTCGCTCAAGCATTCGGTCAAAGCTCACCAAGCAAGCCTTCCATCGATACTGGCGCAGGATTCGGCTTTGGAGGAGGTTCCAACGCATTCGGTCTGCGTGACGCTGCCGCTGCTCCACCCGCTCAGCAGAATGAGAAGAAGGACGGTCAAGTTGATGATCTGCTTACTGGATTCGGGAGCGGCACACAGCTAGACGTTGGCTGTCTGAAGCAAGGCGGCAATGACAACGAAAAGGAACCGGAAGTCGAATCTGACGAAGGCGATAACGTTGATGACACCTTCGCTCACGTAAAGGAAAAAGACGACGACGACGAGAAGCAGAAGCAGCAAGCAAAGGCTGATGAAGAAGAGAAGGCGAAGCAGGCGGAGGAGGAGCGCAGAAAAGCTGAGGAAGCTGAGGAAGCTGAGGCTCAGAAGAAGCAGGAAGAGGAGGAGGAGGAGAAAGCTAGAAAGGCAGCAGAGGAAGAGTCCGCCAAAGCCGATGCTGAGGCCAAGGAGAAGGCAGACGATAGTGAGAAAGAAGAAGACAGCAAAGCGGAATCACAACCTCCAATACCAAGCATCTTCGCATCAGCAAAGTCCAACAGCCAGAAGACATGTTCTGGCTGCTTTCTGCAACAACCAAAGGATGCACCAAAGTGCACAGTCTGTGATACATCATTTGGCGAAGAGGGCAAGCAAGCGAAGGAGACTACAGCTCCGACTGAAAAGAAGAGCAGTGAGCCAAGTCCACTTGCACAAATGTTCGCTGCCAAAAAGAAAGAAGGCACGCAAAAGTGCGGTGGCTGCCAGCTCGACCAGCCTGAGGAGGCCACGGAGTGCGGTATCTGCAGCCACACTCTCAAGGAGTCAGGCGAGAAACCTGAAGCTAAGGCACCATCTATGCCTGCTGCTCCGCCTGCAGCTCCATCCGCACCAGCTGGTGGATTCTCATTTGGAGGAGGCGCATTTGGTTCTGCAGCACCATCCTCATCATCATCTTCACATGCACCAGGTGGAGGAGGATTCTCATTTGGTCAGAAATCAGACGACAAGAAGGACGACGCCGTCAAAGCTCCATCCTCATTCGCTTTCGGTGGTGGTGCGCCATTCGGAGCCAGCTCAAGCTCTGCTACTGACTCTCAGCCACCACAACCACCATCGACTGGTGGCTTCAGCTTTGGCGGCGCTCAGCCAGCCAAGCCTTCAGCCACTGAAGGTGACAAAGACGACTCTATAAAGGCACCATCAGGATTCAGCTTTGGTGGTTCAAACGCCTTCGCGACACCAAAAGACGACAAAAAGGACGATGCGAAACAGTCTGCCTCTGCATTCAGCTTTGGCGGTGCTGGCGCCAGTGCATTCGGCGCTCCAAACAAAGACAGCGAAAAGGACAAAGATGCAGCTCCTGTCAACGCTTTCTCGGCATTCGCAAAGCCTGGAGACGACAGCAAACCTAAGAATGCTTTCTCCTTTGGTGGTTCCAGCACCGAAGCACCGACGCCAGCAAACGCATTCAGCTTTGGAGGATCACCCAAACCCGCTGAAGGTAGCAAGCCGAATGCGTTTGGATCACCAAGTGGGTTCTCCTTTGGTGACGCTGCAAAGAAACAAGAGGAGGTGAGTGCGTCTTGCTTACGCAATTATGTCTGACGCCTCTATCACAGGAGAAGAAAGCAAAGAAAGAGGAGGATGACAGAACCAAAAGCTTCTTCGGCTTCGCGTCCGAGTCTCCAAGCAGAAGAGTGTCGCAGGAGCATCCACCGGCTGCTGACTTTGACAAAGATGCAGAGGAGGAAGAGGGAGATGAGGATGAGGATGAAGAGGAAGAAGAAGAAGAAGAAGAGGAGAGCGCCGAAGACGAGACTGGTGACAGCGAGGAGTACGAGCATGTTGACAACACTATCGATGAGGAAGACGAGGAGGAAGATGCAGTGGAAGCTGGTGATGACGACGATGAGGAGCAGGACGACGAGTCAAATGACGAGTCGACAACGCCTCCAGACTCTCCTGAGAAGACGTCGCCAGCAGCCCAAGCGCCAAGCTTCAAGAGCGGGGCATTTGGCAAACCGGGCCAGCAGTCTCCTTTCGGTCTGCCATTCAAGCCACGCGAGAGCTCACCGCTGGCCTCATCTCCACCTGTGTATCCAAAGTCTCCACTCGTATCTCCGCGGAAGGATGTGAGTGATGGGTCACGTATTTGTTCGTACTTGCTGACATCGCTCAAAAGGCGGCGCCAAAACCGTTCTCAGGCTTCTCAGGCTTCGGTCAACCAGCACCAAGTGCAACTGCGAACGCAGATGCAGTCAAACCGAACTTGTTCAGTGCACCTCAGACTCCTACATTTGCTGGCTTCAACCCGAGACCGGATGCAGGTGCAACGGTGCCTGCACCTGCACCTCCTGCTGGCGGTGGATTCTCATTTGACAACAAAGCATTCTCGGATGCCTTCTCAAAGCAGAGCCCAGGTGCCTCTGCCTCTGCCTCCGGCTCCGCATCTGCCTCTCCTGCACCAGCAGCTACCCCACTCAAGAAGATACACAATGAAAACGAGTCATACTCTATCCAAACTCCGCACAACCCACCAAGACTGACGCTCGTCGATGCGGAGGTGTCGAAGAGTGAGCTCGAAGGTACTTCAGGAATGGCGACCGAGTTCTTGAAGATGTATCTAATGGTAGAGAAGGAGATAGAAAGCGTGCGTCGTGACTGCTTTATGAATTGTTGACTGACGCCAAAACACAGATGAAGGTGAATGTCAAGAGCTGTAAGGACTACCATGACAAGATATCGAAGAAACGGCAGTCCATGGAAGAGTACGATGTGATGGCGTTGTACGACAAGACGCAATGGTCGTTAGGCGACATTGAGCTGATCAAGAAGCTCAGCGTGGAACTCGAAGCTGATACGATCGATCTAAAAGACTCGTCGCTGTCGCAGAAACGCAAGGTTGTCGAGCTGCAGAGTCTGTTACTGAAAGGTGTGTCAGTTGGTTTTTTTCGTCTTCACTGACACAAAAACAGCCGAGACTAAGAAAGAGGAGATCTCGCGCTTTATTAGAGCACGCAACGATCCTGAGTTCGCTCGTATCGTGAAAGTGAGGCAGTTAGGACCTGAACACAGTGAGAATCAACAGAGGTTGCGCAAATCGATGCAGGCGCTGAACGATGGTATCATGAGTGTTGAGGAGCAACTGGCTTCGATCAAGACGAAGCTGATGCAGACGAAGACGGGCTCTAAGTCATTCAAGGTACCTTCGATCGACAGTATCAATCGTACAACGCGCACATTGGGCATAGCTATAGCTGAGAAGAAGAGGGATTTAGATGAGCTAGTGAAACGTGCCGACAAGCTGAGTCTGAATGAGAAAGGTAGCGCACCGCTCGATCGTAGCGTCAACAACTTGAATAGAAGCACTAGTCGCACCGCTAGTATCCCTCCACCTGACAAAACGACAATCGAGAGAAGTCTGGCGCAGGATGAACGCAGAGGGAAGCTGGCGTCATTGCTTAAAACGCGTCAGCCACGTCAAGCGCCAGCTCAGAAAGGTTCAGATAGATACCAGTTCACACGCGATGCGCCGCTCTCATTGATCGACATTCCAAGCGCTGATGCTATACGGAGAAGGCGAGCTGAGAAGGAGGCTAAGGTCACAACGCCGACTGGTACACCTAGTAAGAATGCTACACACGCTCCCTCTCACACACCCACATCAACTGCCCCCACTACTACTGACTCGTTCTCACCCGGCTCCAGAGACGCTGATGCGCACCTGCGCCACTCGCGTCACAGGAGCGACGCCAGCAGTGGCAGACAGCGTGCAGTGCAGCTGCCCAAGCATAGTGCGCCCGTAGCTGCGAGTGATTTTTTCGCGTTCAAGTGAGACGCAGTGGTGATGTGATGTGATATTGTATATAAGTAGATATTAGTAAGAAGATATAAATTAAACAAGAAAAGAGGACTAGGAGTGCACGTAGTAGTCGTACTGTGCTATCATCCACACGAATGAAGTTGCTTTGGGTAGATATGTGAGCAAGGTGTGCCATACATAACATAATGAAATACACCACTCACTGCCGACGATCAAGGGCGATATAATGCCCGCGCTCAATTTGGATGTCCTGTAGTAGAGCAGTTCTGATACGTAGTGTGCTATGACGATAGCGTATGTCCAGATTGCGATATCATAGACACTTGAGTATTTGTGAGAAACAAGTATGGCAAAGAGTACAGATACCCCACTCACACCTTGTTGTGGATGTTGTGTGCTGCGTACATGCGCACAATGGCTGAGGTGAATGTCCACACACCAAACGTCCGTGCTTGGAGGGGGTTGACTGGTTCGGGAGTGAGATGGAGCACTCAGTAAAGCCTCTAACCCACCCAGCTGTGGCTTGTGGTTGTATATGCGCGCAGTCAGCGATGTCGTCAGGCAATTCTGGATGCTGTTGAAGAACGCGAGTGCACTGACGAGCAGCATCCATTTGGGAAGGAGGCCTGGGGTGTCTGGTATGACTGTGTGTGTAGCGCTGTAAGAATATTCTCCTCCCCGAATTCCCCCCCCACTCACAATTCATGATGGCCGTTGCAACTTAACAGTCATGGGCGAAATACCGGTGCACTATCCGGTACTGGAGCCGAGTGAAGTGCCCAACGGAGTCATAAGCGGTGATAGCGATCTGCTCACTATGTATGGCTTGCATCAGACGTACGACGCCTTCGTGAAGCCGTACCAGCCAGGTTCGCAGAGCAGTGGTGAGAATGGTGAACCCAAGCGTAATAAAATGGAGTCTAGCTTCAAATTGTTAGTACAGGATTTACCAGGTCGTAATACCATCAGTAAGAAGGATGCTACGATACCCAAAATCCGCGATCTCATTTTCGATAATGAGTTCCAGCCGGTGCAGATTGCTGGCGATAGCATTGATCATGCCACGCTCGTTGACGCTTTCGGTCGTTTACCGCCTGGAAGTATACCCAATGTGGGTGGAGTATGGAATACTTCTGCTATCTCTGACACACACACAGTTCGATTCATCCGTATTCACTGGCCGTGATGACGACGACGACAGGCGCAAGAAGAAGAAGAAGAAGAGGAGACGCGAGGAGGATGAGGATGGTACTGGCGCTAACGCTGGAATCGCTAATGGCGCTTCCTCAGATAAGAAAGCGAGGATTGACGACAGAGCGCTGACAGTGCCGGCGCAGATGCAGGCGTCGCGACAGTCGCCGCATCCGTCTATGGGCAGTGTGCGAGGCACGAGTAGCTGAGAAGACAAGACATAGAATTTGAGTGGATATTCACCTATTTTCGGTTTGTAGATTAGAAATGTATGATAACGTCACAATATGTACTGTAATTGTGCAACTAAGCAAAGGTATCCGTCATTAAGAGATTGTGCAGCCTAGAAATATCGTATCAGCAAGCATTCCCAGCAATACTCCTCCCGCTCACATGAATTCTGCTTCTTGGCTGTCTTGTAAAACATCTTGGACTGCGCAGACAAAGCGTTCGAGCGTTCAACGAGATTGTCGAGCTTCTCGCCTCTCTCCAACACGCTCTCAATCGTCTTGTGCATCACCACTTTGGTATCGTCGAGCTCTTGCTGCACGCGCATGATAGTATCCGCCTGCTTAGGATCCTGGTACTTCATGATAAGCGTGTTGAGTTCAGGAAGCACCACAGGCGATGCTGTAGGGCTGTTGCCCTTCCTGGCGCCCTCGACCCACTGGGCGTACGTGGGTGTGGTACGAACCGCGCCTGGAACTGCGTCCAGTATCTTTTGAAGCAGCGAGAAGCTGGGAGGAGAATAAGAGGGGGTATCCAATGCTATAATCATCGCACTCACGCTGGTCTGACTGGATACTTCTCCGTCACGATAGCCACGGCTATGTACGCCTTTGGTTAGTGGATAAATGGCGTAGATTGTACAGCCACACGCACCAGAGTAATCACCCTGTCTGAATACGTGCGCGGTGTAGTTGTTCTCCTGCACAGACTGTCTCTGCCCATTCTCCGTCCTCTCAGCCACCGTCTTAGCCATGAAGACGAGGAACTCGCGAACGGAGCTGCGTTGGTAGAAGCTGAAGCTGCCGAGATCGTCGCATTGCTGTATATTTATCGCTGGCTTGGAAGAGCTGTCAAATGCTCCCAAGTAATATATCTTGTGCGTTTGCTGATCGCCCATATCACCGTTCAGTATAAAGAGTCGATAAGAGTGGATAAGTTGGTATATTTACAATTACTGGTACAGACATGGCTTGGACACTGTTCTACAACGCTCCAGATGATACTACATCCACGTCTCGCTCCGTGGCTTTGAACATACTCTGTCGGTAGTACTGCAACTCCTCAATGCTGGCTTTGATGTCGTCTAGTGCACTGTATAATAATATCAGAGAGTGTCTGCATCTGCTATGCTACCCTAACTCACCGGTGCGCTGAAGCTTTCTTGGACTTGAGGGGTAAGTTGGGGTACCACCGTCTCGCGATTTCTTTGAATGAGGAGACATCGACGACTCTGTAAGCGAGATGAGCAGCAATTTGCGACCATCCTTCTTTGTGAGCGTCCATTTCTGTAGTGTGTGCAATGAGATAATTGTACCAGATGATAAGGAGTGACACACCAAGGAAACGCAGATCCATGTGCACTGTGTTACCTGCAATGACCGCTATCCGTGGATCTGGGATCCAGCGTTTGATGTACTCGAAGCAGACCTTGCTGACGACCTGAGCGGGGAATGGACTGGAGAGGACTTGCTTGGTGAGGCCTGACAAGCCGTGGGTGGAGATGCACCACTCGTTCATCCTAGAGAGGTGGTTTGGGCGACGTTTAAACAGCACGGCAGTCACCCACCTATCCATCACAGCCTTGGATCGTTGCACGACGAGGGACAGACCGTCATCGACGACGTTGAGCTGACCGTCAGTGATCTGGGTGTGGATTGTGAGATGAGATACAAGTACACCGACACCACTCAACGATAACAGCGACTTCAAGTATGCGGTCTTTGTTGATATCAAGCCCGGACATTTCGAGGTCGATCCAGACTGAGATAGAGAGATGAGAGATGTATGGTATAACACGGCACGCGCACCCAATGGCTTGTCTTCCGAGGAGAGATTCGAAGCTCTTTTGCGTCCGTTGGGCATCTTCACCGTGTGATGCTGTGCGAGGGAGAGATGCACGATGAGCGTGATAATAGATGGTGAATACAGTGACTAACGGTGGAACTGTACAGTGGAGAATTCTGTACTGCGTATTTCATTTTAAGTTGGTGATGGTAAGTGTTCAACCCAAAAACCGCGTCTATCTCCTTGATTACGGTCTGTCACTTGGTGGAATTCAATATGAGCGCGATCAACGTGGAGCACGTTCAAGATACAGATAAGAGAGCGCCGACTGCATCTGATATACGTCATGCCAGATTTGAGTATATTCCCAGCCCAGACGGTGTGGACACCAACGTCGTGATCTATCTCCATGGCCTCGGGGACAACATGTCGCAATTCATTGAATTATCTAAGAAATTGCATCTCCCACAGACAGCGTCTTTGGTGCTCCAAGGTCCTGTCCCCGTTCCCTTCTTCGATGAGGCTCGGATGTGGTATCAGTCATTTGACATGCTCGGCAATCTCATACAGAATCCAGATCCACGTATCGCTCTCAATCTTCTCAATAATGTCATCGTATCTTTGACATCCAAATGCGGCTGGAAACACTCTCAAATCCATCTCTTCGGTTTCGCTCAGGGCGCATCCGTCGCCGTGGAATATGCTAGATCGTCCAACGCCAAACTTGGCAGCGTCGTCAACGTTCTAGGCCCACTACTCTCATACGCTACTGGTACAAAGAAATGTGAAACTCCAGTTTGCATTTTCACTCGACCGTCACGAAACGTACTCGATAGCTCCAATTTCAATAAGGCGTTTAGCGAGGTGGTGATATATGAAGGTGACAAAGCTGGCGATGAGATGCCAAAGGATCATCACGAATGGCAGGGCATACTCAAATTTTGGTCGCAGACATTGACAGTTGCACCGACTAGCGATGAGTCTGGAAACGTCTATAGAGTAACGAATACGAATACGAATACAAACACGAGCTAGACATCACTTGACAATACAAATACACAGTTATACACCACGTTATACACCTCGCTACACATCTCATCACCTCCGACTAGCTGTTTTGGTACCATCATCATCATCCTAATACATTAAGCTTCTCCTTCTTACGCTTCTTCTTGTCCGTGTCGCCCTTCTGGAACGACCGCCAGCCTGAGATGCGGTTGTCGCGGTTAGCTGGGGTGTGTTAGAAGGGTTTTTTATGCGAAAGACATAGACTAACACTCCCACTCCTTCTTCTCCTCCGCTTTGCGCTTCTTGGAGTCAATCTCCTCGTCCTTCTTGCGCGCTTCTGCGCCTTCATTGGCCAGCTGTGTCTTGATAGCTCTGTTGATGTGTTAGAAGCGGGTGCTGCATGTGATTGTGACACACCTCCGTCTCCTCAGCTCATCCTCTACCATGAGATGCTTCATCTTCTCCTTGACCTGCGTCTTGAATGGTGGATGAAGCTGCTTGATGGATGGGTGATCGTCGTGCACGCCTAAAGGCAGTTTGAGGTCCTTGATGAGGAACATACGAGCATCTGAGACGAGACAGTCTACTTTGTAGCGCTTCTCAGGCGTGCTCAGCTCAGCTTCTGCTTTCTTGAGTAAATCGAATGCTTCGACTGCTCTATCGTGCTTTACTTTATCAGGGTGGATGACTTAAGAGAAGGATTAAGAAATGTTTGATTGGCTAATAAAAACACTCACGCAACGACTTCTTTCTATAAATCGCTTTTATCGTCTTCTCATCCACGCCGTAATCGATATCGAGTACATCGAATGGATTGAGCTTGAATGATTTAAGAATACGCTCTATTTCCAACTCCTGGTTTATACGCTGCGCTTCCCTAGAAACTTCTTTATCAATCTCTGCTATCTCCGCCTTACTCAGTTCCTGCGCCATCTCCACCACTTGACTGTCGACTATCAAGAGCAGAGATACAAATGTCGGCGAGCTCAATTGGTTTGCTCAGAAATGAATTCAATACACTCGCCAACGATACAAAACGTAAACATCCAAACGTGAAGAACGTACGTTGAATGGTTGCTTCATCTCTCATCTCTCATCTCTCATCGTTTTCCAGGCTGTTGACAAGGCATTGGAGATTGTACAGCAGCAGAATATCACAGAGGATGGCTCACACGCTCTCGTTAAACCTATCGTACTCGCTTGTCAAACTAACTCCTCATCTGTCATCACAGTCTCGCTTTCTGCGTTATCGAGGCTTATTACGCTGAGGATGGTGCATCAGGTGGGCAAATAGCCTTGTTGAGACTACTTTATTAAATATATACAGCCAGTCGTCAGCACCGTCATCGCAATCATTCGCCAGGTGTTATCAGATGGGTTAGAGATACAGCTCAAGATATTGCAAGTGGGTTGTGACTTTCACCGAGCCTTTGATTTAACTCACAGCCCAATCAGATCCTTCTCTCGCTTTTCAACACCACCCCAGACCTCCACGCTGACGAGATATCTGAGTGTCTTCTCATCACTTTCAAACTCCAGCAGTCAAAGAGGAGCGTTGTGTCTAGCACGGCATCCGCAACGCTGATGCAGCTAGTCTTAAATGTCTTCGAAAGGGTCTCAGACGAGGACAAACTCGACAAAGCCGTGTTAGACAGTCGGCCGTCACTTTTCGTTGACTTGGAAGACGGTACGAGCGTCCCAGTAGCCCCGAACGCATACGCCGCCCATCTCCTCTACGCTGATGCCATCACCTTGCTCAGCGAGGAGAAACATCCACTCCATTTCATCAAAGTTGGCGAATTGTCGAGAGAGTCAGCTCTGGAATTGGTGGATAGCTGTCTCAAAAACCACGTACAGCTTTTCAAGAACCATCCTTCGCTATTGCACCTCACTAAACACCAACTATATCCAATCATACGCAAGATGCTCAACGATAAACACATCAGATTCAGCATAGGGACTAGGCTGATGCAGGTAACGCAAATTATTCTAGGCGGGTTCGTTGAGGAGATGACAGCGGAATGCAACGAATTGTGGGACACCCTGACTCAGATACTCGAAACAACAGATCATCTAAGCTGGATGAAATGCTGCACGCTAGAACTCATTCAATCTCTCTTCTCCGATGGTGAGAATGTCATTAATGTCTTCCAGCTATTCGGCAAGGATAGTTACAACAAGCTGCTCACCGCTATCGCGCGTTTCATCGGCGAGAAGGCCAACGTTATGGGACATAATAATGACATGGCCGGTCTGGGTACGCGTTACATACCGAAAGAGACAGCTACAGTGGACGCGTCGTCGTACAGCTATGTTGGGGAAGTGGCGGCGATGATGGGCAACAACACTAGCAGCGCAAACACGAAACAGCTACCTCAGAGACAGTATAGGCTGACAGCGAGCAATAAATTGAGCAGACTGCGTATGATGGATCAACGAGATAAACAGGATGCTCCAGCTATCAGTGACACCGCGTCGCTGTATATCGCATTACTCATCATCCTGGACGTGTGTAACGTCTACAAGAGCATTCAAAACAACGACGAGCTCACCAAAGATATGATATCGGAATCGTGGCCAGCCACTATCGCTACACTCAGTCAGTACCTCAATGGAGAGATCGACGATGAGATATTTGTGAAGTGCGTCAAGAGCGTTGAGAATATGGCTGTCGTTAGCGGGACTCTTGAATTGAATGTGGCTCGTGATGCTTTCCTTGGACTTCTCTATGGCTTTTCTTGTCCTACCATGGCAATCACTGCTATAATTAGGTGGAATGACAGGAGGACGGATGGCAGCATGAGTCCGTCAGCCGAACACATACCAAACTCCACCTCCAATGCCCCCGCTACCGCCTACTCATACCCACCGCCAAGACTATCGAATAGAAACCACATCTGTCTTGGCGTCCTTATCAACCTGACAGCAGTGCTGTCTAACAGACTGGGCGCCAGCTGGTTCGAGGTGCTGGAAACGCTGCAGAACGCTCACTATGTCCTTCACTCGCATCTCGACTACGAGAGGAAACAGAAACAATTCATACCATCATCGGAGCAGGGAACGACAGCCGCCATCACTGACAACATTGGCGTCAACATAGCGCAAAATTCCTCCGATGCCAAACTCCTCTATGACAATATAGAGGAGATATTCAAGCACAGTGTGGATTTCAGCAAGGAGTCGCTGGAGGAGTTTGTGTCTGCACTGTGTCGATTAAGCGTGGGAGAGAGTGTAGGCGGGAGTGCCAACACGACATCACCTTCGAGTAGTACACGCGCGTCTATCGAAGTCACTCGCAAATCGTCAGGCACATACCCACGTCACAACCAATCAGCATTCGCTATTTCTAAGCTTGACGTCGTTGCGCAACTTAACATGCGTCGTTTGATAGTCGGTGAGGCGGTGAGTGATTGGTGATTACCCCTTGATGATGTCATTAGGGTGATAACAAAAAATCTTACTGACTGCGCCAACAGAAAGCATGGTATATGATGCTAGACAATCTGATGGTCGTCGTCGGCGGAGAGATGGTTGAACCAGACAGTAGATTACGTGTTGAGGCGTCGGAAGTATTGAACAGATTACTCGTCAGTGGATTGAGTGCTGCGCAGGGCGAAGAAGGAGGTAGAGAAGCGTCTGAGCAATCTGATGCACATACCAATACAGACAAGGCGGCTATACAGAGGAGTGTTTTGAACACGCTCAAACACCTCAGCACTCTCAATATACATGGTGGAGGTTACGCAGTCAGTAATATTGTCAAGACAATTCGTGAATCAGGGTTAGACACGTTACACAAGTGTCTCGAAAACGCTGGCGTTAGCTTACAGATCGAGTGGCAGAGCGTGTTCGATATACTGGTCACGTCCACAGAGAGCAAAGCAGCAACGCAGATCAAAAAGGCTTTCGAGGTGGTTAATCTCATTTGCAATGATTTCTTAGACGAATTGAGCGTCATAGAAGTCGAGAAGTGCATTAACGTGCTTGGTCAATTTGCCAGAACTGATGTGTAGAAAATGAACGAGTAAATGAAATCCGCATTTGTGACATTAAAAAATAAAAAACGCGTGGGAGTGCAGTGAAGAGAGTGAGCGTAATACTCATTCTTATAGCTACAATATCTATAGTATCCAATTCCATTTTCCATTTTTGGGTGAATGATCATCTGTCTCCATTATCGTAAGTCTTGTCAGCTTACCACCACAAACGACGATATAAAATAATAAAACGCGTGCTTACCTAGTGCTACAGTAACACGCTGAATATTCTTCTTATTCATACACTCTAATCATGGCTTCCCGCGTGAGTTTACCGTCGCGTCAACGTACACCACGGTCACTCACTAACGTCTATTTCGTAGCTCCAAATAAACAATTCTCGCAGACTCAACGCCGCTCGCACTAAAACTGCAGATGAGAATAACCTCAGTCAGCAACTGCGCAGCAAACAGAACGCGGGCGGTATGCCTCTGCGTACTGCCAAATCATCAAATTCGTTGTCCGTAAATAGTAAGAGACCGGCGTTTGGTGATTTGTCGAATCAAGGCAGGGTGAGTGTGTGAATTGAAAGTAATTTGAATTCTTTGCTTACTGTTATTTCTCATCGCAGAGACCTCAACCTTCATCCAACAACACCGCCAAACCTACTTCCAACAAGAGAGCGAGCAGCTTCAGCGAAGTTAGCAATGTCCCTCAAACTAAACTACGCATCGTTCAACCTTCTTCCAAATTGCACGTCTATAATGAAGACGACCAAATGACGGAGGACGAGGACGGCGTCGATGACGGACCACCCGATATCGATCTCACGGATGAGGAGGACGAGGTGAATAGTGCGGCGGACGACAAGAAAATCGTTACCCCACCAGAGAGTATTGGGGATATTGACGAGGAGTCTGATGTTATGGAACAGGACGAGCTGGACGAGGATGACTGGGTAATGAAGCATGTAGAGCTCCCGCAGCTAGTTGAGCAAGTGGAGCGCGTACAATCAAATTTCAAAGAGGAGCTCGATATGTGGGATACGACCATGGTGGCTGAATACGCGCCTGAGATCTTCAGTTACATGTGTCAGCAAGAAGTTGAGACAATGGCTAACCCGCACTACATGGATTTCCAATCTGAGATCGAATGGTCGATGCGTTCTACGCTGATAGACTGGTTGCTACAGGTGCATCTAAGATATCACATGTTGCCTGAAACGCTATGGATCGCTATCAACATCATCGACAGATTCCTCTCAGTGCGTGTCGTCAGTCTTGTCAAGCTGCAGCTCGTCGGCGTTACAGCTATGTTCATTGCTGCCAAATACGAAGAGATCCTTGCACCTTCAGTCGACGAGTTCGTGTACATGACCGAGAATGGTTACACAAGGGAGGAGATTCTCAAGGGCGAAAGAATTATCTTGCAAACCCTCAACTTCTCAATCAGCGCTTACTCTTCACCATACACCTGGGTACGTCGGATAAGCAAAGCGGATGATTACGATATACAGACACGTACACTATCCAAGTTCATCATGGAAGTGGCTCTACTCGATCATCGCTTCATTCGCGCTCGTCCCTCCCTCATCGCTGCCGTTGGCATGTACGTCTCGAGAATGATGCTCGGGGGTGATTGGAATGACGATTTCGTGTATTACTCAGGATTCGCAGAGGAACAACTTCAGAAACCTACTGAATACATCTTGGAGATCCTTCGCGAACCTCGCTTCGATTCTCAGTTCTGTTACAAGAAGTACAGTAACAAGAAGTTCCTCAAGGCATCCATCTTTGCTCGTGACTGGGCTTTGAAGAGCAGCTAGAATTAAGGCTTCACGTAGGCTTCAAATACTTGGGCTTCTCATAGATCTTCCTCTGTTAGATAAAAATTCAAGACACGCAACAAGAACTCCAACTCGATCCTCGTCTCTTAATTCTCTCTCTCTCTCTCTATACTATACTATAGTCTAAAGTGCTTTGAAAGTACTCTCAAGCAACTTTTATTCGTTCGATATTTTTATTGCTCCTTGTAACAACTATCGTTATAATACATTCATTGAAGTATACTTTTACATGGCCAGCAAAATAAATTAAAGTATTAGTATTTGATGAAGAATGTAGCAGCTATTGAGATGAGATACGTAGCTCCGATGATGACGAGGAATAGTGAACCGGGGGAACGCGCGTATATCATTCCGTAGAGGAGTGGACCCACAATCTGTGCACCTGAAGCTTGAATAGCGCTGAAGAGGCCTAGGCGCACTGCACTTGATTCTGTCTTGCTAGGAGAGACGAGTAGCGCGAGACTGGATATGGCAGATGGGTTGGTACCTCCGCCTAGAGCAGACATGGCAGAGAAAGCGGCGAAGGAGAGCACGCCTGGGCTGAAAGCTAGACCGAGGTAAGCGAGAGCGTCGAGTATCAAGCATACTCTAAGCAGCATCAAGTCGAATTTGATCTCGCTCTGGTTGGTGCACTTTGCGAGGAGATCCTCGTTGATGGTGTCCTCATCCTCATCCTCGTAGATGGTGGCTGTGGGGAGCTCGATAGATGGTTTCAACCATCTTCTTAGCCTCTTGATGGTGAAGGGTATGATCACTAGCAGGGACAGTGCGCGGACTGTACCAATGTACGCGATAAATTTGCCGAGATCTTCCACGTCGAAATCGAAGGTGAACTTGGTGTATAGGAACTTGATCTGGACAGCGCCGATGGCGAGAACGATTGGCACGTACGCGATGCTGAGCGCGAGAAGGTTGTAATTCCATGACTTGTCATCGCCGTCTTTGCGTGGCGCCAGAATTGTGAAAGGTTTCTTGATGTTGTCGATGATGGACGGGCTCCTGTGCACTGTGTGCATGGAGTGTACCGACGGCTGGTTGTGGAGGTTGTGCAAGTCGTCTCTCTTCTTCTTAGTGAGGGATTCCGGAATGATGAGGGAGATGATGAGCATGAGAATTGAAGCCACGCTAGCGGCGATAAACGCGTTCTCGAATGCGCCTGTGTACTTGGTGATGACGGTGGCGAGGGCAGGACCAGCTGCTACGCCGAGAAAGAGGATGCCCATGAGCTGGGAGAAGACGTGCGCTCGACTGCCATTGTCTGTACAGTCGCTTGCATAAGCGTGGCTGAGAGCCATGACTGTGCTTTGGCTGCCTGAGATGCCATCCACGGCTGCGCTGACGTAGAGCAGATACATTTCAGATGGATTCAGCCTCGTTGAAACATATGCATTGATGGCGTTGCAGAGGAAGTATCCAGCACTCGTCAGAGTGATCACTGGTAGTCGACCTATTCTGTCGCTCCAGCTCGACCAGTACGATGTCGTGAGGCAGGCAAGTATGCCTGTGATGAGTGAAAGTTTTATCGTCAGGTCTGCGACATCGTTTTTGAATGTAGGCACGCTGTCGCAGTCCCCAGCCACGCCGTAGCTCTCGCAAATGATCTTTGAGCGCACTTCCAAATTGGGCGCGAACGTCATACCGACAGCCATGGCATACAGGCCGTAGCAAGGCCAGAGGCTGGTGGGATGTGAGGAGAGTAGAATGAGAAGGAATATGACGCCTACTAATGTACTTGAGAAGGTCTGGCTGTGGATGTTGGTGGCGTGTACTCATCAGACTCGCTATCAGCGACGACGTGGGGATTGAAGCCAGCGCCACTCAAATCATTCGCTACGTTGTTCACTTCATCCTGTACAGCGATTGGCTCATCCACGCGCACTGCGTTTGACATGTTGGCTGTCACTGATAACGGTCCCATTCCCGCCTAACCAAGCTTCAAGGAATGCGGTCATCAGAGAGCATTCCACTGCTACACAAAAATGAAAATCAGCCAATGGCATTCAAGCGGTTGCTGCCGCTGATCTTTGCTTTCTCCTTCTCGCAGCAAGAGATTCTGCCGTCTACGATAGACAGCATCAAGCGCATCACATGCAGCGTGAAGGGCGCGGATGACTGCAGCGCGGAGGAGGTACAGAAGCTGTCAGCATCGATAGTCGCCGCGTACGGATCCATCAACAGCGTTATGGGTGCGTAGCCTATCGCGTCTTCTTCTTTACTAATGCAGCCGTATGCAGTCGTGCTATCGATTATCATTACTACCTCTATGCTCGATAAGATTGGCGTGAAGAAGGTCCTATACACCATCCTCGCTCAGGCAGCTATGGCTTCCATTACTCTGCCTCTAGCCGTGCACGCCACTCCCACCATGTCCATCCTGATGATGATATCATTCGCAATCTCGTCTGCGTTTGGCGGGCAGGCAGCTTTCGGATTCGCGATGGCTACGCTTGTCAGTAATATCACTAGCGTCAGCGACCGCACCACCAAACTGTCCTACGTCGAGGGTACAGCCTTCTTCGGTTTGACGATAGCATCAGCATTCGGCGGATACTTGCCAGCAGTCACTGGCAATTTCTTATCCCCATACTACTTCTCTACAGCCATCTACATCCTCTGTGCCATCTACCTCGCACTCTACATCCCAGATACACCGCACAACGGACACTTGGAATTGCAGGACGTCGAGCAAGTCACAAAGACGTTCAAGACGGCGCTCCAAGACTTCTTCAGACCGCTGTCCATCATATTTGGAAGGAGCAGAGGACACAAGAATGCCGGACCGCTGTTGCTCTGCCTCAGCGTATTCATCCTGCAATCTGGATCTGCATTTACGGACAAGACTCTGATCCAGTACCTCAGCGAGAGATTCAAGTTTGATACGAGCAAGACTGGTTTCTATCTCTCGCTGCTCACAGGATTCAAGGCACTCTTCCTCCTTGTCGCGTTCCCGCTGGCGCTGCCAACGCTCAAGAGGAAGTACGAGGAGTGGGCGGTGCACCGTGAGCATGTACAGAACGGAACTGAAAACCAAATTGAAGAGGAGCAAGAGGTGATAGACCACGTCAAAGAGCCTGCTAGCTACTTTGAGGTGATTGTCGTACGCTCCTCGTTTGCTATTGATGCCTTACTCACTTTCGGTATCGGATTCGCAAGTCATCCCGCTGCAGTAGCTTTCTTCATCTGCTGTCTCTCCATCGGAAGTGGTGCACTCCCATCCCTCAAAGCTCTGATGATCGCTTTCGCGCCCAACAAACGCGACAGAGCTGCTACGCTTGGTGCGCTATACGTTATAGACGCTCTCGGACAAGTACTCTCCCCGATCGCGCTAGGTGGTATTTTCGCAGCCAGCGTTTCTAAACACCCCGGACTCGTCTTTGGTGTCTCTGGTGCACTCATCACACTCTCCACGATACCGACATACTTCATCAAAGATAAGCACATTCATCGGTGATGTGTGGTTATAAAATAGGTCTTGGTATACGCCTGCTCAATACGACGGCCTTGAAGTGAACAAAAATGTCTTGTAGATTATATTCTTCACGTAATAATTGCTATCTTGCTTTTGTAGTATCGCCAATGGCTTTTGTAGTTTGTGCACTTTGCCTTGGATTCTGTGATGCCCGATGAAAAGAACGGGTGAGTTCTGGAGGGAGAGAGGGTGTGAGACGCGTCAAATATGGATAACACAGCCACCGACCTCATTTGAGATATCCAAATTACCGACATCGACCTTATCTACGCCCATTTCCACCTCAATCGATCCTTGCAAATCCAGCAAAATGCGCTCATTCGCGTGACTGCTTCTGTCATCCTTTATAAGCAACTTCATTCAAACGACAACAAGCCCTTGTTTTGCTTGACTTTCTTCTTCTTGGGCGCTGATGATGGGAGCGAGGAGGAGGGAGTACTGGAGGTGTTATCGACGCGTAGCGTCTTGCGTTTTTTGCTAGCTTTACCGAATGCTACACCTTGCTGGGCTGCTTCCTTCTTAGGCGAGTCATTCTGCGTTGGTGAGTCCACTGGTGGTGGTGTTGCGTCAGTCTTCTCTGGCTTCTCTTTGAGAATTTCCAAGTTATCGATCTGTGCGCCATCCTTTATCATCGCCTTGATCTCATCATCCTCATCCTCTTTCTCCTCTCGCTCTAAGTGCTCCGTTCGTTTCTGGCGGGATCTGCCAAATTCATCCACCTCTTCTTCTCCTTGCTCCTCACTGGGATGCTCTGCGTCGCTCTCCACTCTCTCACCTTTCATGCGCCGTATGAATGATGGCACTTGTGCTTTGTACTCCAGGGATTGCGCTTGAGTGAACTTCATTGTGTCCTCGCAAGAGGTGATATCTCCTCGGAAGTAACCTCCGTGCGAGATAGATCGATAGCTGTGGTCGCTGCCCTCCACCAGTATGGATTATGTAAGCCTTGATTATTTAAGAAGCTTGCGTCGTTCATTTCCAACTCCCAACATCACATCACATCATACGTAATCAAAAGACAATGGCACAAGTATTCATCACAGGCGCAACTGGTTACATCGGTGGCAGCATCCTCGCACGCTTTAGTGACAACTACCCAAATTACAAATTCAGAGCATTGACTAGGAACGCCGATAAGGCTAACAAGTTGAGTCAGTTCCCCAACATCGAAGGAGTCGTCGGAGACAACAACAGCTCAGACGTGCTTGAGAGGGAGGCTAAGAACGCCGACATTGTCATCCACACGGCCAACTCAGCCGACGATCTCCCCAGCACGCAAGCCATCGTAAAGGGAATCGAAGCCGGCAAGGGCAAGCAAGCCATCTATATCCACGTCAGCGGCACAGGTGCTCTCGTGGATGATGCTCGCGGTATGCACGATCAGCACGCCACATATGACGACAGCGACAGCAAGCACATCAACACGCTCGATATCAAGCAGGTGCACCGCGACGTCGACACCTTCCTTCTCGAGCACAGCGCCAACATGCAGCTTCACATCGTCTACCCAAGCACCATCTGGGGACAAGCCAGCGACCACAAGCTGAGCAAGGCGGGCATCTCGAACCCCTTCTCTGTACAGATGCCGGCACTCGCTCGCGCTGCTATCGACCTCAAGCAGGCTAAGGTCGTAGGAGAGGGTAAGAATGTGTGGCCTAATGTCCACATCTACGAGCTCGTCGACCTCTTCGAACTTATCCTCAAACACGCCCTTAGCGGCGCCATCTCGTCGGACGCTAATGGCTCATACTTCTTCGGCGCCGTCGACGAGTACCGCTACAAGGACGCAGTGCAAATCATCGCTAAGGCTCTCGCACAGCATGGCATCGCGCCGGAGAGTGTCGGCTCTTTCACAGACGCTGAATGTCAGAAATACTTTGGCGGCTACTACTTCGGCTCCAACTGCCGCGCTACGTCTTCCAGATCTAAGAGTCTCGGCTGGGACCCTAAGCTGGGCACTAAGGACTTCTTCGCTGACTTGCCAAACCTCGTCGAAGACCTCATCAAGAGTGGCAGCGTCTGATGGTGCACTATTCTATGTAATTAGTGAAACGATGAATGACGACTTGACTTGACGTCGATGTGGTAACAAGCGTCTTATCTGTACTTGAACATTTGTGTATAGCGCTCGAGAGAGCGTTTGATCTAGCTCTCAAACCACACCGATCTGCCTGCTTAATAGAAAGCGATTGTGTATAGGATGATCAATTAGTGTACATAAGCTATGCTGAGTGAACGATGATTTAAATAAAGACGTAGATGAAACTGTGTAAACAGTCTTTCTCTACGATTGAGCACCACGACGGCTGTCCTGCATAGGCAGCCAGAAGTCCAACTCAGACGCTGCAGCGGTAGCCAGCATGACAACGCGCGGGTTGAAAGCGACAATCTTGCTCGGCGCCTTATTGTGATTGTCTGTGGAGTAGATGGGCATGAGAGTGCTGATGTGCTTCTCCTTGTCTTCTTCGAATTTAGGCACATCCCAGATGTGAATCTTGCCATTTTTGGATCCTCCAACGATGAACTTGCCGTCCGGCGACCAGCTAAGCATGTCTCTCTGAGTATTGACGCTGGCGAAGGTCTCGTGCCCTGCGAGTCTGTAGTATATTTGACCCGTGTACGAATTCAAGATGTAGTGGTGCGGCGAGTTCGTCCCTACGAGCATGTACATGCCATCGGACGAAAACTTGATGCAGGTGGGATGTGGACGAAGGAATCTGCCCCTTCTGTCCCTATGCTCCTTGTCTTCAAGCATGAAGGTCATGAATGGCGCCTTGTCGAATTCTTTGGTATCGTAAAGCAAAATGCAAGACTCCTTGTAAAGGGAGACAGCAAAAATAAGACCGCTCGGATCCCAGGCGGCGACTGAGTTCCCTTCTATGTTCAGCAAACCGTAGCATTGAGGACTGCGCAAATCCCATAATCTGACGGTGTCATCACTGGATGCCGATAAGAATTGGTCGGACACAGGACTCATTTCGAGTGAGTTCACTTTGGCTTTGTGTCCCTTAAAGTATTGTAGATAGGTGTTGTCATGCAAGCTGTGGTATTTGATAGCGTTGTCTTGTTTGGTTCCTGCGTAGATTATGTTTGAAGTGGAGTGAGTGAAGCAGGGCAAATCTACGCCGTACTTCTGGCTCCTCACGAACTTCTGGTGTCTGGGTGCTATGAGGATGCTGTCTTCTCGCGTGCGGTAGACTCACTTTCCCGACTTTGCGTCGAAGAGATGGATTTCGTCGTCGGTAGATGCAGTGACGCATGTGTTACCAGTATCGTCAAAAGACAGCGCCGTGAACTCTTTGTCTTCCTGACAATATCCCGTGAACGCCTTGGACGGCTTAAACGATTTCTGGGAGAGATGAGCGGGAGATGCAGATGCGCAACCATCTACGCACCATGAGCTCTGGGCTCAAAGTTAATTTCGCCATGAGTGTTGGTCGTACGAGTTCAAGAAGTATCTCATCTCTTGATCCTCAACTTTCAACGCTGCGACGCACTTAAAATGAATTCGTATCCGCAGATGGCATACAGCCAATCGCCGCAAGCTGCAACGCAGCCAGCCCCAAACTCCTTTTCTCATGCTCCGTTAACGGCGTCTGCACCACCGGGAAACAGCATCGGCCAGACCAAGAACCGTCAATCGGATTTGGAGGAGGCTTTGAAGCAATACAAGTGGGTTGCAGAGGAGTCAGAAGAATCGTGCTAATAAATCTCTAGAAAGAAGAAGCCTACAGACAGATCTCTGCCAGCGTCGATACAGGGAATCGAATCAGTGAAGGAGCAATCGAGGATGTACGACGATCTCTCGAGATTTGAGAAGAGAATGGATTTGATCTCAGCGCACAAAAGATCGCAGATCCACGACAGTCTGCAGCGACCAACAAAGGTGACGAGGCAGCTGCGCGTATTCATCTCCAATACGGCCTCAGGTCAGCCCTGGCAACAGGAGCAGCAGCAAGCGCAGGGAGAAACTGTCAATTTTGAGACTGGCGCGGGTATCCCAGCGTGGACGCTTAAGATTGAGGGCAGACTCATCGATAAGAGCACATCAAAAGCCAGCAAAGTCCCATCCAGGAAGTTCTCCTCTTTCATCAAATCCATGGTCGTCGAATTGGACCGCGATCCATCCATCTACCCAGAGCCGTCAATCGTCGAATGGCACAAACAGCCTGCCGAGAGCGAGAAGGATGGCTTCGAGATAAAGAGGAGGGGCGACCAGGCTACCAAGGTGAGAATCATCCTGCATCTCGATCACATGCCGGAGAAGTACGGCATTAGCGAACCGCTTGCTCAATTGCTCGGCATCAAGGAGGAATCCAGAGCTGGCATCATCACGCACATGTGGGCGTACGTCAAGCAGAACAATCTGCTGGATAAGGAGGACAGGAGAGTCATCAAGGCTGACGCGTATCTCAAGGAGGTGGGTTGCGAGTTGTTGCAAGGTCGGCAATGCTGATGACTCTCTCAGATCTTTGGCCTCGACTCGATTTACTATCACGAGCTGCCTGAGGTAGTGCAGAAGTTCCTCATACCCATCGAGCCTGTCGTCTTGGAGTACACGGTGATGTGAGTGTCTGGCCATGTCACGCATTCATTGCTAATGGTACCGCTCAAGGGTCGACAAGGAAAAGACAGTCTCGCAACACGCTTGGGACATCAACATTGACATCGAGGATCCAATCAAGCAGAAAATGGCCGAAACGATCTCCGTGTACACGCCTAACCATGAGCTGACGCAGCAGATCAGCCATCTGGACGAGGAAATTAGTCAGTCAGCTATCGCGGTGAGGAATGCAATCATCAAGAGAGACTTCCTGGAGGAGTTCAGCAAGGACTCCGCCGCCTTCATCAAGAACTGGATCAACAGCCAGTCTCGGGATCTCGACCTGATACTCGGCACAGAGCACGCCAATGTGCCACTCGAAGAAATGCGCAGAGCAGACTTCTATCGTCGTGACTGGGTGCATGAGGGTGAGTTGATGCCTTTTCTGCTACTTCCCCGCTAATTACGCTCGCAGCTATCATCGTGGCAGAATCCAAATTGTACGCAGAGAAGAAGAGCCAACTGAGCCAAGCCAGAGCAGGCTAATGTCTCCACTACTTGTAACAAAATGTACTTGATATTTTTATATTTTTTCAGAATTCCAAAGTGTGCAATCTGAGGCTCATGGTTGGTTGAACCGTCGTCACTATGTTTAGGCTTAACGCAATCAGAAGCGGCTTGAGATTTCCAAAGCCAGCCTTAGCCAACAGATTCAGCACAACGAGCAAGGTGCTCCAGGGCTCCAGCTCGTCCACCGTTGAGGATATGCACGATTTGAGTGCAGAAGAGATCCTCAAGGAGAGCGGCGACAGAAAGGACGCCGATTTGCGTCACTTTACGGGTGAGTTTTGCTTGTTTGTAGCATTGTAAAGCTCATACCATCGCTCAGTCAACTTTGGGTGCGTTTCCGTCATAGCCACACAATCTTCTCGTTGCTAACAAAGTAAACAAAACAGTCCACAGCATCCAGCAGCTCACGGTGTCTTGCGTCTTATCCTTGAGCTGAACGGTGAGGAGATTCTCAGAGCTGATCCTCACATTGGTCTTCTCCACCGTGGTACGGAGAAGCTCATGGAGTACAAGAACTACGTCCAGGCTTTGCCTTACATGGACCGTCTTGACTACTCCTCCGCTAGTGCGTTTACCGTTGACGCAGTAGACACCGCTCATGTGTTCCTTAGTGACCAATGAGCTCTCCTACACGAGAGCCGTCGAGAAGCTCCTCAACATTGAGGTACCAGAGCGTGCTGCCTGGATCCGCACTCTCTTCTCCGAGATCACCAGAATCCTTAACCACATCATGGCTGTCCTCTCACACGCCATGGATGTCGGTGCACTCACACCCTTCCTCTACGGATTTGAGGAGAGAGAGAAGCTCATGGAGTTCTACGAGAGAGTCTCTGGTGCTCGTTTACACGCTGCATACATCCGTCCAGGTGGTGTCGCGTTCGACTTACCACATGGTCTTTTGGAAGACATCCACAAGTGGGCTACGCAGTTCAGCTCGCGCATTGATGAGATTGAGGAGATTGTTACCGGCAACAGAATTTGGAAGGAGCGTACAATCGGTGTTGGTAGAGTCACCGCTGATGAGGCACTCGACTACTGCTTCTCAGGTCCAATGTTGAGAGGATCAGGTATACCATGGGACTTGAGAAAGACGCAGCCATACGAGAAGTACGAGGAGGTCGACTTTGACATCCCAGTCGGCGAGAATGGAGACTGTTACGACCGTTACATTTGTCGTATCCAGGAGATGAGAGAGGCGGTGAGAATCATCGGACAGTGCTGCAACAAGATGCCACCAGGACCATACAAGATTGATGACCACAAGATTGTGCCACCACCACGTGCATCGATGAAGGAGTCGATGGAGAGTCTGATACACCACTTCAAGATATTCTCTGAAGGATTCTCAGTCCCAGCTGGAGAGACTTATACTGCAATCGAAGCGCCAAAGGGAGAGATGGCAGTGCATCTCATCAGTGATGGCACCAACAGACCATACAAATGCAAGATTCGTGCACCAGGTTTCGCACATTTAGCGGGTGCTGACTTCATGTCACGCCACCATTTCCTTCCAGACATGGTGTAAGTGATGCTTTGACGCTGCACAAGCTTCCTGGGAGCTGTGTGAGCCCTGTAGACGCCCTAAATGCTAATAAATTTAACAGGGCCATTATTGGAACCTCAGATTTGGTCTTCGGTGAGGTAGACCGCTAATCCTGCGTTATACGCCTTTTTCCCTGTCCCTCTAGCTTGTTTCTGATACATAATGATAAATTTCAGTGACGTAATCGATAATATAAGCGCGAGACAGCTTCGGAACAGCACATACAGGTCTCCCTAGAGTATCTTAGCGTCGCTGCTACCATCTGAGGTGCAATTTGGATGCATTTTTGTCGCTCATGTCACTTACAGACCGTTTTGTTCCTTACGTGCAGGCATGCAAGCTCGGCAGGAACTTGCGTCCGGCTTAAAGGCTATTGTCATAATAAGCGCCTGCTCGCGTATTTCTGCTCTGCACATCATTCCTATTCTTATCAGCAAAAGAGTGGAAAATAGTGAAACAAGCTTATTTGCTCGGGCGGAAACTAAAGAGACTGATTTCATTGATCAAGAAATAATGACAAAGCAAGTAGAAGATAAGGTAGAAGCTTGTAGTGGAATAACGAGATAGCAATAGGGACCCTTCCTGTAATCGATTGCCAGCTTTTTCAATGCATTTATAAGCTATAGCGTATGAGACCTACTTGAATGACAGACGATAGTTATGCGTATTCAGTAGATGTATTAAAGAGCTTTACAAACAAAAGTATATGTATGATGTTCTCAGTCCTTCGACTTGAGCCACTGTGAAAATGTGAGCATTCCTGGGAACTCCTGTCTGAGAGAAGGAATGTCAGCCTTATAGCCGTGATTTCTGAACCAGTAGAACATCTTGGAAAAGTCGCTGGACAAGAACGAAATCGTAAAGCCTGGCAGATAGGCTTTCCAAGCGAGACTGCCGTGTGCTTCTTTGTAAGCATTCTGCATCTCAGAGACGGTCAGAGCCTCGCTGGCGAGCGGTATGACGCGGCCAGCGTATCTGGCGGGGTCTTTGAGAGCCGTAGCTGAGACTCTGCCGATGTCGTATGCAGAGATCAATTGCACTTTCTTGTCGTAGATCGCAGCGCTGAAAAGGCCGAGGGTCAAGAATGACATTATTCCTGACCTCTTTGGGAAGTTGTCCATGAAGGCGACTGGCCTGACGATTGTGTGTTTGAGGCCGGACGCAGCTATAAGACGCTCGACTTCTCCCTTAGATTCAAAGTGAGGCACGCCCGAGTTGCGCTCGGCACCGTCTACTGATGTGTATACGATGTGATTGATGTTACGCCTCTTGGCTGCCTCGAGGAAGGCCTTTCCTGCAGGCATCTTTAGATTACGTCAAAAGACGATTCGAGATCGACATACCTTGGACGATCTCGTCTTGCGGACCGTTAGGAATCATTGTAGTGACCAAGAATGCGCCATCGCAGCCTTCCAAAGCGTCGTAGATGGAGTCACTATTGGTCAAGTCACCCGTCGCCAGCTCAACGCCCTGTGCGGCGAGCTTCTTGGATGCTTCTGAATTGCTGTTCCTCACGAGAGCTCTAACCTTGTGATCTCTCAGGTGTTTGATGGTTGCGCCGCCTTGCTGACCAGTCGCTCCAGTGATCAAGAACATTTTGCTGTGTGAGTGTGATAGAATAGATTTAAAGAGCAAGGAGTCAAAGAGAAGATCGCTCTTTTATGCTCCAAATGACTGCTTATAAATTACTTCATTAGCCCACCGTGCCCAGTCAAGGACCCCGTCGGGCAGCGGTCGGGAGATTGACGGACAGTCTCAATTAAAGAAACTAATACTCAGCTGTCATACTGACCTCTGATTTGATAACAGAGCACTCCGGATGTCATGGTGGTAGCGGAAATGCGTGATTGCGTCAGCTGTCAAGAACGCATCTCGGAACGGAGAAGGCGTGCAGCTTACGGTATAGCTTTGCACACAGCGCTGTCTTCTTTCCCGTCTTATCAGACTTTGTTTGCGTCACTCCCGATGTTATCACGTCGTGACTCGAGGCAAACTTTTTTGAGCTTTCAAAAAGTCAATCAGCGGTAAGTATAAGAGGACTGGCTCCTTCTTCATCCCTTCCTTCACGTGCAGTGCGCTTTCAAACGCAAGTCCTTGCTACGAGCTGATCAGCATCGCGGATGTCGCAGGTGGGTAGCTAGCAAGATAGCCCAGCCTCTTCACTCACCCAACCGACTCAGCCTATACCAATACCACCATTCAGATCAGACGGAACTTGGAGATGTCTCAACAAAGCGTGTCTGAAATGGAATGATCCAGTCTTCAAGAGTTGCCCGTACTGCAGCTACGAGCGTCCTACAAGAGGCTGAAAAGTGCTCATGAGCAAATACCACAGTCAATATTCATGCATATTCCCTATCAAAGCTTCTTTGTGGCTCGTGTGCTCGCTTATCTCTCCACGACCAACCTCCATGATCCACCACCAGATCCATCCCAGCGCAGCGCAGACGTAAAGGCAGCTACTGTGATTCAATACGTTGCGCTCATGTTCCTCCCGCTTCCAGCATCTTCGCTTGGTAAGCTGGCGCTGAAGCTGCCAGAAGGATCGAGGAGATGTACACGGATTTATAAGCCGGCGCGCTATCTTGACCATCCACATCAATCTGCTATTTAAATATCTCTCAATGACTATCTTCTACAACGAACCACGCGAATTCAACTTCCCAATCGAATTCTTCTTCGATGGCGAGACGCCAGCGAAGCGCAACTGCACGCCTTCAACATCTAGAGCTAGGTAGGTTATGGCTATTCGATAGCACTTCACACATACTGACGATAGCTTCCTAGACTCGACTTGATAGAGCACGACAGCTCGTACGAGGCGCGAGTGGACCTGGCCGGCTACACGAAGGAGGAGGTTGACCTGTCGATCCACGACCACAAGCTTACCGTGAAGG